>RJWM01004064.1:28556-105800 GCA_004363535.1 Dasyprocta punctata | reverse complement strand
TCTTTTTTTTTTTTTTTTTTTTTTTTTTTTTTTTTTTTTTTTTTTTTTTTTTTTTTTTTTTTTTTTTTTTTTTTTTTTTTTTTTTTTTTTTTTTTTTTTTTTTTTTTTTTTTTTTTTTTTTTTTTTTTTTTTTTTTTTTTTTTTTTTTTTTTTTTTTTTTTTTTTTTTTTTTTTTTTTTTTTTTTTTTTTTTTTTTTGTGTGTGTGTATGTGTGTGTCAGGTTTTTCTTCGCACTTACCATAAGGCTTAAACAAAACAACATACAACAGTGTGCATGGAGCAGATAACTTAAAATTGAGCAGAGATAAAAAATTATTCTTTTAATTTCAGTGCCCTCTAAATTTCATGTTATTGATGTCACAATTTGCAACTTGTATACCATGTATCCATTAATAAATTATTTTATTATGGTTGTTTTTAATACTATTTTCCTTTAACATTAACTTTGAAGTTGTGATTTATACTATTCCATTATAGTGTTAATATTCTTTAATATTTGACTATATACTCAGCTTAACAGTGAGTTTATGGTATCATTCTGCTAATTAATATCGTTTCAACTTAAAAAAACTCTTAACATTTTTTTGTGAAGCTGGTCTAGTGTGGATGAGTTCCCTCAATTTCTTATGGGGTTCCCCCAATATGATGAGTTGCCTTTCTCTTGCAACTTTCAAAATTCTTTTATTTTTAACAATTCAGTTATATGATTTCTTGATATATTTACTCTATTTGGGGTTTTTTTGGGCTCATGAGTATTCATCTCTCTCCCCAGATTTGTGTTCTGCTGTTATTTCTTTAAATAGTTTTCTACTCATTCTAAATCCAATCACTTGTTTTACTCCCATATTGTGTTTATGTTTCACTTGATAGACTTCCATAAAAAATCCTTTGGGCTGTTTTAAAATTTCTTTTCTCATTCTTCTTTCCTTTTTGATCCTCTTACTGTGTAATTTGAAGTGGTCTGTCTTCAGGTTCACTGATTCCTTTTTGTTTGATAGAGTTAGCTTTTGAGTCTTCCTAGTGAATTTCTCTGTCCCATTTTTGTCCTCATTAGCTCCGGTATTTCTGTTTGGTTCTTTTGTCCCTGCCTCTTTATTTAACTTCTCATTTTGTTCATCTATCTTTTTCATGATTTTGTTTAGCTATCTGTGTTCTTTTGTAGCTCACTGAACTCCTTTAAGACTATTACTTTGAATTCCTTGTCATTTAATTCACAGATCCCCATTTCTTTCAGATTGGTTACTGAAGATTTGTTTTCTTTCTTTCATTATGCCATTTTTTGTTATTCTTTCTATTCCTTGAATGTTTATTTGATCTGTGCATCTGAAGAAACAGCTGCCTATCCCAATCTTTATGAAAGTTACTGTCACCAGTTGGCAAAGTTTGATGCAAGGCAAGAAGCAGACCAACTCTTTAGGGAGCAGCTTTTAAAGCTGGGACAAAGTCCCCTTTGCTTCCTTTCTGAAGGAAATTCTGAGTCTTCAGCATTTTTTTTCTCCTCCCAAAGAAGAGCCAACTGTAAAGGGCTACCTGCCCCTTTTGTTTGCTGTGAACTATTCAAGGGAACTAAATTTTATTGGTTGTTCAGGGCTCACTATGCGACAAAAATGGAAAGGGACTTAACAGAGGATGCTCTAAAATGCTGGGAATAGGCCTACTTTACTTTCTTCTCCCCTTCTCAGATGAAAAACTTCAATTCTATACATAGTCCAAATCTTACAAAATAGCATTAATTAGTTGTAAAAGGTCACCATCCCCTTTTCTTTGTCTCTAGCTCTGGGGGAAGGGCTGGGGGAAGGTCAGGCTCTGCAGGTGGTCCAGTGCTCTTTGTAACACTCAAGGCAGACCAAGCCCAAAGAAGTTCCCTGGTAGAGTCTTAGTGGGCAGGTACACTCCAATCTCACTTTTAACCCCATAGGAGAAGTCACAGGCTAAAACAATCCTCTCAGTGTTCACGTAAGAGGAGATAATGGCACAACTATAGTGTAATTGTTCTTCTTGTCCATATAAATGTATCAATTTTCAATTTGTCTCTTCTGGAATAATTCTACATCATAGCTAGATTCTGAATTCGTTTTTAGGATATTTTCATTCTAGTATTATCATTGTATTTGAGTTCTGTGGTGGAATGAAAGGAAGAATTTTTTTTATTCTGCTATCTTGCTAACTTCACCCTATTTTTGTTTGTAAGACTTTAATCTTACCTTAACATATGCAGATGGTTGGCAATATTAAGATGTGCAACCTTGGTTATTTGTTATTTAAAGCATAGTCACTTAATGAAATTTACTTGTTAATAGGCTTTAGCCTTAGTTACTTACAATGCATTCCATTATTTAAGCTAAATAGTGCTGTTTATTTTGAAAAAAGAACATTTATTTTGTTTTATTTGGTTGATATATTTTGGTAGGACACCTTAAAAACAATTCTTCTAAATACTTGTAACATGGTTAATACTGAATTTGAATGTTATTTAATTTATCTGAATCTCAGTTTTGTCATCTGCAAAATGAGGTAACTGGACTTAATATGGTCTCTAGTTAATTTCAGCTCTAAAATTATATGGTCTCATTTTACAGTTCACTTCAACAGATATTAATGAATGGAATGCTTACATAATACAAACCGGTGAGACAGAACCTGAGTGGATTCAGACATGAATAATGTGATCTTTTCATGCAAATACCTGATAATTTGATGCATTCAACTTTGAGATGTGTATTCTCCAACACATCTTAGCTACTTACGTTTTGCATGTCATTTATGAATGAAAGTATATGATTTAAACCAAAGGGAAAGAAATTCATTTATTTGTTAGTGTTACACATCTCTAGATATGAAGAACAAAATTGGGTGTCCAGACTCATTTTTTTAACATTATGTATTTATATTTCACCTTCATTGTAAACATTTTAAACATTCTACAATCATTATCTCATTCATCACTAGAGTAGCCCAGTGCAATTGGAAGAAGATAGATATAATTATTTCCATTTCAGTGAAGAGAAAGCTGGACCCTGGAATTATACAATGAGCTAGTGAGTGAGAACAAGTGAAAAATCTAGGAAGTCTCCCTTCAAGACTGCACAACCAGCTTCTTTTGTGTATTACAGTTTATTTTAGCAAGTTCTACTGAACCTGATTGCTAAACCATCTTTCACAACTGATCCTCCCTTATTCCTTATCCACACAGTAACTTAACAATTGATGATTTCAGATGTATCAATAGGAAAAAATATATACGGGGAGAATGGACTATGGACAGCAGTATATGTGCTTGCTATGCAAGCTGTGATACAGTAATACCATGTTTCAGTCTTTGGTTTGCATTAAAATTATAAGTGAAGAAAATTGGGGTATTCCTCCATCAATCGAATCCATAAATATTTGACTGTAAGCCCAGTAGCTGTGATGAAACCTGCACTTTTTCTATATGAGAACATAATTCTGAATATGGCAAGCTAAGAACTTTGCATCAATTCTTGGTATCACAAGTTTCCTCAGCCTGATTTTGAGAAGTGTCAGGAAGAGAACAAGCATACTTCTTTTTGTAAATCTTGAAAGAAGGTCTTAAAAAAAAAAAGAAAGAAAGAAAGTCTCTAGAAATAAGTGAATTGTATTTCCTTCTTTACCAAAATTTTCCTCATTAGTAAAATGTTGTAAGCATGTTTGATCTCATGATTTCATTAGTCAAAAAACTACATCTGAACACTACAAAAATGTTTGACCTGCATGGTTGAATATTTAAACAGGTGTGTGTGCTGCATTAGTCTGACTAAGGAAAGGTTGTCTTCCTCTCTGAAAACTGTGACATAAAGAGAATGCTTCTCATGGCAGCTTTCAGGAATGCTTATGAAGGAACATTCAGGTGATTCCTAAGTCTTATTACCTGGTTACCAACCCATTTGCCTCTCTCCCCTTCTGTGTTCTCATGAAGAAATTGATTTAATAGGTTCAAGATATTATTAAATACATTCTGCATTAATATTATATGTTCTCTTTGAATCCAAGTGGCAATACAATAGAATTTCATTTTATAAATAACACCTTTCAAAGTAACACCACAGGGCACTGTACAAAAGAATCAAAATAGAACACAAATGCTGTAATCAAATGCAGACCCCAGGAAGGCTGATTAAAAAGGCATGTTGCTAGTAAGAGCAGCCAACAGGGTAAGTATAGTGGGTCATAGCAGAAAAGCCAGCTGAACAGAAGGGCAAACTAAAATAAAATGGACTTGCCTGCTGGATTCACATGGATTTATAACTCTGCTTTGTCATTATTTTCTTTTGGACTCAGAAATCGAAGAGGAAAGATGTGTGCATGTATTGAAGATAGGGATCAAATGTTGGGTCATTAAGTTTGTCCTCCACACTCACGTAGAACATGCGGACAAGAGAAAACCTAAGGACAACTACCTGCTGATGGCAGAGATGCCTACAATATGTTGTGAGACAATCCAGTGAAGTTTGCTTTGCCAGACCCCACTGGTTTTCATCAAGCACAGCTGTGATGAAACAGGAGGACCTACTTTATGGTACTGAAGACAGGCAGTACCTCTGGTGGCCAGGCCTAGGTGAAGATGGCTGAAGGGGGCAGGGAGAGGTTTAGTGAGCTGAGTTTCACTGTGGCACACTCTGCGTAGGGCTCTCTTCCCACCCTAGTAGTTTTTCTGCTCTCAGCCTCTCACAACCACAGCCCTTGTGTAAAGTCAGGGGTTTGTGTTTTCAAACCCTAAATCAAATTGTGGAATAAAAGATTCTGACCTCTCTTAAAGGAATTAAGAAATTAAACAAAAACAAAAGAGGTATGTTGGAGTATACCTCCCCACCTATATGTAAAACAAATTGTAACAATGATTACTAATCCTTGAATAATGCACCAAATTAGTTATTATTAGTTACTGATGCTACTCTATTAATATTGAGGATAAAACAACATAGTTGAGGAATCATAAGAAAACTATATTACTAAATATGATACAAAGGACATCCTATAGTTAACAGCCTCCTGCTCCCTCAAAAAAAAAAGTCATAGGACAAGTAAGTATAGTTTCTAGAGTCATTTAATATGAAAAGGAGAGATAATAACTGAGACCAAGTTTTACTTTTGTCAGAGTTTTCAGTTGTCAGTAATGACTCTCTTGATTATCCACTTAGTTGAAATTCTGGACTAGGATCACAAATGCATTAATTTAGGTCAATAACTACGCATTTCTGTGCATCTTTTTCTTACATAAATTATAAACATTTAAATAAAACATGCAGCCAGCACTTGGAGAAAAGGGTTATTATACAAATATTAGTTCAGTGATTTTTTTTTTAAAGTCGCCTTTTTATAAATACATATATCTATAGGTTTTTAATAGGCTCTTATTTTTCTTAATCCTGAGAATACATATTCTGCTATGCAAAGAGAGTTTATTTATTAGTAAAGGTGAGCACCAGTGCAATAACTTGAGAACACTTGGCTGTCACCCCCAAAGTGAAGTTTCATAAAGTGTGTGAGCAAGTCGTAATACTAGTCACCAATGTACAGCTTAGGTCTAAATGTACCATCCTGCTCTGCAAAAATGTATCAGAGTCCTTTTTTTTTTTTTTTTTTTTTTTTTTTTTTTTTTTTTTTTTTTTTTTTTTTTTTTTTTTTTTTTTTTTTTTTTTCCAGCTGGTATGGGGCTGAGTACCTTGTCAGTACAGGTTAAAGAGCGCTCTTACAGAAGGAAGAACTTTTCTTTCTTGTTTCTATGTCTCCTTTGGGAGCCCTGCAGTGTGCATGTCTCCAGAGTCTGGCTTCTGCACCTCGGGCAGGCTTTCCAGCACCCAGCTCCTGCACCACACACAGGCACTTCTGTGCCCATCAGCTGAATCATAGAGAGTCCCCAGCACCTAGCATTAAGCAGCTTCCCCTTGCACTCACTCCACGGTCTTGCTTCCTCTCTCTCTGTCTCTGTCTCTCTCTCTCTCTGTCTCTCTCTCTCTCTCTGTCTCTCTCTCTCTCTCTCTCTCTCCCCGTCTCACTGTCTCTGTCTCTGTATTTCTCTGTGTGTCTCTGTCTGTGTCTCTCCCTCTTCTGCTCCCTCTCCCTCTCCCTCTCCCTTTTTCCCCCCTCTCCCTCTCTCCCTTTCTCCCTGTGGCATCCCCAGCAAGTTCTATTGGCGAAGCTCCCCAGTGACCTCTCTAGCATTAAATGATTATGTCTATGCCTGGTTCAACAAGGTTTAAATCCCCACCCAGAGGTAGAAGAGACTCTTCCTTCAGCACAGTAGCGTGCCTTACAAATAGTTCCTTATATTTACTATTCTATATCCTTTAGAGTCCACTTTACTTCTTGCTAACTACTTCACTATTACTTCAATCCCCTGTTGTTGCTAGTAATTATTTAAACTACATTGTTTCTGTTTGAATTTCTGTGTGGTCTTTCTCTCCTAATGGACCCTAACTGACACATACTGAAATAATATTAAAATAATCTGTATTCATTAGGAGTAGGAGAAAGTAAATATCACAAGTCATCTCTTTATAGAACAAATTCACATTGGTACCATATACCTTAATAGGTCTAGATATTAGATGAAAAAATATTTTCAGAATTTGAGGCTAGATTGAAAGGTGGCAAAATTATATGATGCAACACATTAACTGTTTAAAGATCTACTTTTTAAAAATATTTGACTTGATTTTACTGAGAGTTTATTAAAATGCAATCTGTATATAAACAAGAAATAAAAGTCTGGATGCAGAAGCAACTTGGTGACCTTAAAAAAATTTGCAAAATAAGATTTATGTAATGTGAACTTGTGGATTATTAATGCTAGAGTAACAATAATAACCATCATTTAGTGAGAACTCAGAAAATCCTCAGCACTTTACATTAATTTATTGGATCAGCATAGCAAAACAGATGGATGCTGTTATTATCCCTATTTTACAAATGGGAAAAGAAACACTTGGGAAGGTTAGGGAACTGGCCTAAGGTGATACATATAGTAAATTTATGAGCCAAAAAGTGAAATTAGATTTGCCTGTGAGACTTGAATCTTAACCACTGCACTCTGCTTCCAGAAAACGAAGCAAACAAGTTACCTATGACAACATGCTATATTGTTTGTTTGTTTGTTTGTTTGTTTAACTTTGGGTATCTATCCTTAGGATATGTACCATACACTGAGATATTTCTGAAACAGCCGACCTATTACTTTTACTTAATCATGTATGAACAAACTGAAAAATGCCAGTTATCAGATCCTCAGAACCAAAATGTTACCCGTGAATCAGAAATGCAGCAGCCTTTATTCAGAGCTGAATTGAAAGCAGATGAAATATTAACCACCATTCTAGCAGCACAAAATGAAATATGAGATCCTGTATCAGAAATTATTAGTAACCTGTTAAAAGAAATGCTGAAAAATGGCAGTTACCAAATTAAAACTGGGAAACAGAACTCAAATGGGAAATTTCAAAAAGTTTGGAGGAAAATAAATGACAGATTGTCCTCTTGGCTCTTATTACTATGCCATCCTACATCCTCTTGGCAATAGATGGTGGAGGTGAAATAAGAACTGCATCACTGCCAGTGCTGGTCCTCAGATTTGTAGTCCTAAGTGTCTGTAATGGTGTCTGGGATTGACTGGGAAAGTACTTGGAAGTTGACAGCATTTGAGCTTTATCTAAAGTGAAGAGTTTGGAGACTCTTATTATGAAAGGCTTCCTCTCATCTGTGAATTGGCCCCTTTGCTCCACTTTTGGATGGCTGGCTTTCTCCATGCAGAGCTACACTAAATGTTCTGCATGGGAAAGCTATTCTCCTTAAATGCCTTCAAATTTAAAGCATCTATCTGGGTATGTTAGTGTTTATGACTCAAAATATATAGCATCAAAAACAGAAAGAGAGAGGATACAAATACAGAATACAGGGCAATAAATGAAAGAGATATTGTTCCATCATTAACTGAGAGCAGAAAAATTACTATAAGCAGAATTGTTGAGCATTTGATGCAGGGTAGGGGAATGAGCTATAGAATCTTAGTATTGGCAGAGACCACAGAGTTCATGCAGTCCTAACCTATCATTTTTCAACAAAGAGACTGCGACACTGGGAGTTAAGGGATTTGACTTGCCCAAGACACATAGCTGTTTACCGACAGTCATGCCAAAAACATTTCCCAACTCCCAGTCCGGATCTCTGTAGTTCTGCATGCTACTACCATCCTCTGCTGAAAATTAACACTAACTCAGCCTGGAATGTAGAAGAGAATTTGTCATCTGTGGGGAGCAAGAGAAAGGATGTATTTAGAGGTAGAAATCAGTTTGAGAAACGGACGGAGGAAATGGAGGATTCTCTGTTGTGACCTGTTGGCCAAGCTTATGCAACCATTTTGTATTAGTTTCCTCCCCCATGCTGTCTCACAATATAAAAGAAAATAAAATAATTTGACTGCAAACCCCTAAGGTTTACATTTATGTGCTCAGGTTTGATTTGCTTGGAGAATTTTTCTGTATACAAGTTATCTCCAGGTGCAGACTGGTTTGTGGGTGGCATTGCTATTCATCCCTATTATTTACTTGAGCCTGACTTTCTTTCTGTGGCAATGAATGTGCTCCGGAGTTGTGGAGGTGTGGGTGGTGGGGGCATTCTCTCTATGGGACACTTCTAACTGAAGAGCAGAAGTAGTTTTAAAACACAAGCTTCTTCACCCTTGTATTCCACTGACATCTTGAAGAACTTGGGCCACTGTGAGATTTCTACTGAAGCTCATTTGTTAAGTGAAACAATTTTCTTTATTTTGGAAGCATAGAGTACCTAAGTAAATCCTTGGTCTATTAGATCAGTCAAATATTTTTCATATTAAAGCAACAAGAAATGGGAGAATCAGACAACATGATGAAAACTACAGATGGAATGCTTTGCATGAAAAGTGATTATATATAAAAGAGGGCTCAGAAGTTGGTAGGAGTAGAGCTGGAAGGGAGAAGTAACTGAAACAAGAGAAGATAATGCTTGACCAGGTCTAGTAAAATATTCCTTACCACAACCACTGTTCCATGAAGATATTGAGCCAAGAGGCCTGAATAAACTAACCCTAAGTTCAGAGTTGCCATTATTGTGGGAGGCATCAGGGAGAGCACATCCGGGCTTGTGTTACACAGTAATCACTGCTGGGTGTCAGCATTCATCAGCCAGATGGTCAGACCCACAATTAATCAATTAGGCTGGGATGATCAACTGGACTAAGTTTTCCCCATTGGTAAAAAGCCCTCATCATGCGGTCAAGGCCAATAGCACTTTTATCCTGTTGCTTTTGGAGAAGCTTCTAAAAATTCCTCTTTTCTTTTTTAGGCCTCTCGATACTGGACACTGTTAGGCTCCAAGTTGCTTTGACAACATAGATACCCAAATTGAGGTTTTCACATAACAGATTTTCAACATCCTCTGTGTTCAAGTATAATGTTTGATATATCAGACAAAAATAAACTTTTTAAAACAGCACTGTAACAGTATATACTCAACTGACTTTACTAGAATCTTTGTGTTGGTTCCACTCAATACAGTAGAAAAACAGTGGAAGGGATTCTGGGAGCTTCTAAAGATGACATAATCAACAACAACAACAATAGTAATAATAATAATAATTCATTGAGTGTTTGCCATGAGACAGATACTGTTGTGTCAAGGTTGAGTGGACATCGAGTCAGTCTAATACTTCAGTGAAGATGATGTTGTTCCTTCCATTTCTAAGAAATGGACACTGATTGAGGAGTTCATTAAATGTTTAATAAAGGTATGTTGAGATGATTTAGTACTCACTGGGATCAAAACTTAATAAAATGTATATTTTCATACACATATACATTTGTGTCTCTAAGGGATAACAATTACGAATGTATCATAGGTCTTTATTATTCCTTTTCAGAGAGCTTTAAGGAAATCTTTTACTAGTGTTTCCCAAATCTGTTGATCATACTCAGTTTTTCATATCATATGACTTTAGATTGCTTTCTTCTTTATTTCACTGTCATCGTTATTATATGCTGATAATTTTCTGTCTCTAGTCCTGTATTCTTATCTAGATGTTTACTTTAAAGTGTGTTTTATATACCAAGACTTTTTATCAGTTACCTTATAAAACAATTTGTCTCCTCTGAAACAAATTATCTAGCAGTGTTTTATTTTTTATGTTAAACCTAGTTTTTTTTTCTTCTGATTTTCATACTCTTTTTCTGGCTATAGCATGGTACATAGTATAGGGAGAGATGTTTGAAAATCCTATTGGTAGGAACTGTCACTTTCTAATAATGGTCTCTACTGACCCCATTGAATAGAAATATGGACCCATTTTTATAGTTCCCTGGGTTTTGCCCTTCAATATGTTGCATGTCTTTTTTCTCTTCTCCCAAACTTGATCAAGAGAATGCTGCTTTTAACCATTTTATTCTGGTTATACATGATTTCTATTGATTGAAATGTATGCCTTTGAGATAATTAGGCTCTTGCTGATAATTACATTATTTTACAGAAGGTGAGGCTTCTTTTGCTATCTAATAACAGTGCTTTGATTTTTTGTTCTGCTACATACTGGGGAAAGCAATGCCAAAATACCAGGACAATATATACAGAAGCACCGTTTCTTCTGTCAAGTTCAGGAGCACATGGGATAAAAGGTATTTCAGAAATCTTAATGAGCATCTTTTATCTTCCAGGGCTGTATCAGTATCCTCTTTTTCAGACTATGGTACTCTGTTCTTGCTGTCTTTGGTAGGCAACTGTTTTTTCTTTGATGCCCCTTTTTCTACAGCCCTATAGCCTTCAACCCAGAGCTGATGAGGCTGTTTCATTTTGACTGCAATATCCCTGTGTATTGCAGAGTTGAGCCCTGCCATCTAGGCTGCCTTTTGCTTCATTTTGCTCCTGACCTAAAACCCCCCTGCTATTCCAGGCCTGGCCTCTCATGACCAGAGACTGCTGACTCATCCTGGCCTGTGCCAAGCTGTGCAGTCGCTTAGTGATGTGGACAGGAGTTGAAGGACTAGAATGAGATCACTGAACTCATTTCACTTGTTGCTTACGGTACAGTCCAGCATGAGCTGGAAATGTAGGAACCTCAGCCTCCCGAGCAGAAAGAGTAAGTAGATTAAACACACTGCATCACCAAGTCCTCAACAAGCAGTGGACGGGCGGCGGGCGGGGGATTGCTTTATCATGGCCGTGGCTAGGGCATTCCAGTTCATCAGTTTTCCTTTGTCCTCTCTTCTTCCTCTCCTCCAGTTACACCCCTTTCCCCTTTTCCTGAACTTCCCTTCTGAAAATGTCCGAATGGTACAGCAATGATCTGGGCAGAAATGAAATTTTGCTAATAAGCAGCCTCTGCACAAAAACCCTGGAACAGTGACACTGCTGAAACTGCTTAGTTTAGTCTGTCTACTGGGAACTCACATGAACTTCCCAACAGAATTCAAGGGGATGAAAAACTTTTTTTGTTGTTCTTCTTCTTTCCTTTTTGATTCTCTTTTTCTTTCTGTTTTGAGGGAGGTAGTTTCAGGAGACATGGCTGAATTCTGGTGTGGTGTAAAGTTTTCCGTTGGGAGACAATAATGTACATTCCTCTGGCAGGACGGGATGGTTTCTTTTTTTTTTTTTTTTTTTTTTTTTTTTTTTTTTTTTTTTTTTTTTTTTTTTTTTTTTTTTTTTTTTTTTTTTTTTGTTTCTCTTGCTGTTGTTTATTTATAAGACATTTCCTCTCAGTTAGTGGAAGTTAGATCGTAAGAGGCTCCAGTGATTTTCCTTCCACCTCCCCTCCCTAATTTCTGTGCTTCAGCACTCTGGAACACTGTGAACTCGACAAACTAATCAGAGCAGGGAGTTTAACGGCCAGGCCTGGACACTCTCAAGAGACTGTGTGCTGATTCTCAGTCGTCACTCCTTGGATCAGGAACCACAGTCCTGGTGAGTTGTGAGGTTCCAAAATTTGATGTGTCAAGGATTCTATTCTTGGTGTCTCTGAGGCAGGCAGGAAATAAAGGGTGTTTTTAAAAACAAAAACACAAGGTTTTTTTTTTTCTTTTTTCTTTCATTTTTTTTTAAGCTAGCAAACAAACAGATTGATGAAAAGTTTTAGTGTGCACAGCTGAGAGCACTCTGTGGACAATGGCACAGCCTTGAGTCTATGCTCAGGAAAGCCTGCGGGCATGGGTTTTATTTTGCCACACATGGCTGTCAGCCTTGACATGCCTAGCAAACATGCTAGTGGAAGAAGGAAGATGGGCATCAGAGAAGCAGTGTTCAGGGTGGTAGTAAGGGGAAATGAAGGTGGAATTAATTGTGCATTGCAAGTGTTCCTCTACCAACTTTTCATGTATCTCTGTTCTGAGAATTTACGTTGTACTCAGAGTACTTACATGCCCAGCTAAGTGGGAAAGAGAAACTATAGTGAATATGCAAAAACACAGAACAAAACGAAACAAACAAGCAAAACTATATATACCTTTTTTCTTTTTTTTTTCTTCTTTTTTTTTTTTTTTGCTGGTACTATTCTTCTGAAGATCATTTTGATAAGAACTGGTTGCTTTTAAATGTTAGAGAATCTCTATCTACCTGACCCTCAGTAAAATATTTGTCGTACACTTTTCTTTGTTCATCTATGTTCATAGTATTCAGCAAGAGAATGTAATGAGGATCCTTATTTGGTCCCAGGGAAATTCATCATCCTGATGTAGGAAAACTAGATGACTGTCCTGATACTTTAAACCCAAATATAGTATTGTCCTCAATATAAGAGACTGATTGAATGGACTCTGGGAACTTATCAAAGGAATGGAATGGGAGGAGTTGTATCCTGTCTGATATGAGGCTACCAGAGGAGCCACCATTTAAGCTTGCACAGCCAGTACGAGAATTCCATGTCATTCCTAATAACTCTTACTCTCCCAGGAAGTAAAATTTCAGGTAGAAGGTATGCTTGTGTTTTACCATCAAATGCCTATTTAGTGCTCGTCTAGAGGTATTTAATCTTATTGTGCATTCTTGTCTCCTTTCTAATTTCAAGAATCTGGCATGTCACTAAATATTGTATGGAAAAAAAATGAAAGGGAAAAAAAAAAACCATGGTGGCCATAAAAATATTCAAGTGTGTGGCAGCATCTGAAGTGAATTGCTCTTTGGAGAGGGAAAGGCGTCTTTGATGTCCCCAATATGGTTCTCATAGGCTAAAACTTCCCAGAACCACAACCCAGCCTAAGGGACACTTAACTCCATGTTCTTAAATATTTGAAAGTAGATGCTATTTTGTTTTTCTTGTCTTTGCTATTAACACATTGCCAGTAGATTCCTCCTAGAGTTAAAAATGCTTTAGTATTAATTGTTTTTATATTTAACCAGATGTGTATTGTATATGCCCATTGTGTGCACTCTTGTCCAAGCTAGTGCAATGAGCTATCATGTAACACTGATACTTTGCTTTGGAAAAAAAAATTTTTTTTGCTACTCTGGGCAGTTCAAATTCTTAACCATAGAACTCATGGATGTTCATATAGCCCAAATGCCTTATGGAGAGTAACTCCTGCTGCAGCCTCATCAAAGTCTATCATTGACCTCTAGGGAAAAAGAATCTCTCTCTTAGAACAATTCTTATAATTTCTAAGATTCATGAAATTTCTCAGCCATCACTGTCATAGGAAGCAGTTTTATTAGGGTCAATATGCCAAAAACTGAATGTACTCTGTGATAGTAAAGTTTGCCCATGTTAATTATGACTACTACACTGTTTATATACAATATTTCTTGAATATTTTCTATTGTTTCTCTTATTTTCTAAAGAAAGAAGTTTAAAGAGAAAATGCTATAAAATTTTTTAAAAAGAGTATAAAAATGTAACTAACTCTCAGGCTGTTACCACCAACAATTACATAGACCATTGTGCCAACCACCTTTAATGATCAGGCTACACAAACTCCAACCAAAAATGTTTCTGTAGTCCCAGGTAGGGTCTTATGGTCAGTGTGGACTATGTTGAAGCAATCTAGATCTCTTAACACTTTGACAACTTTTTATTCTAAAAAAACTATAGCTGCCTAGAAAACATGAAGTAGAGAATAGGCAAATACAAGTATCTAAGAATATCAGTATGTCCTCAGAAATAATATTTTAAAAAACCGTACCTGCCTGAGAGACTTTCCTTTTAGTTGTTATGATCTGGAGTTCTACATGGTACATGGTCATGGAAGAATTCCATGGCTAAACTGAAGTATGTAAAAAGTCAGAGAAAAATAAAACAGTGTATTTCTTTGCATTTACATGGGTACATTAATATTACTGATTTTTTTCAGTACTATAATACACAATATTCAAGCAATAATTCAATTTTCCAGTGCTTGTTAAATTAACAAAGATGTACATTTTAAAGTATGTATTTTCTTGCATGCGTGTTTTAAAGCATATGTTTTCTTGCATGCACTTTGTATATGTTCCATTTATTTGATTAGGCAATCACAGTTATACATAAATGAAAATTCTAAGTAACAAAATTGTGATTGCCGCAATAAGAAAATGTTTTCATTTGTGTAGAATGCTTTTCTGTATTTCTGTAATTCTCTAAGAAAGAGACTTGTTTTCACACTTGATCTTAGTCAAAAGACTGAAAAGCAATGAGACATTTTTAAAATGATTGATTCATTGTGTCATATGATTGAGTAAATATGTTATCTTTTAAGTCCGTATATAGAGGGATGTATATGCAAAATCACATACTTAGAGTCAAATATTTAAAATATAACCTAATAGTAGTGAGGATTGTTTTTGAATTCAACAAAACATTTTTAAAATTGACCAAAAGTGAAGTGGACATTTTATCACATTGAAAAGGTGGAAAATTTATACAAATATTTATGAAGAGTATCTGCAAATGAAAAATTTGATTAGTTGATAAGTTTGGTAATTATCCTTCATTAAATAAATATGTCAGATTATAGACCTGAATCCTATTACATGCAACTTCAAAATGTTAATTGCTGTATCTATAAAGCATTAAAATTAAATAGAAAGAGATTAAGTTGTTAATAATTATCTTAAAATTGAGACTATATTTAATGAATTCACTTTATGAGAATTAATACATATACAAATGACCCAATTTATTCTAGTTTCTCAGCTATTTAGTTCTATACTAAATACTTTGACACAGTACTTCACTTACATATCAGCATCTGTAACTATAATTTTCTGAATACCTTTGCAAGATAAACAAGTCATCCTGTAATGGCACACTTTGTCTCTGAAGCTTTCCATGATAATCCAAACTAAAAGTGAACTGACATTTATAGTATTTTAAAAATTAGAATATATCACTTATCATATGCTGCCTTGAATTAAAATTTGTTTGTATGTATGAAACTGCAAGTGGTTTAAGTTAGAGCAGATACTGTATTTTATGCTTATCTTTTTCTGGCCAGTGTCAGATTGCCTCACTGAATGGAAGTTCATTGAATAGAGAATGAATGAATGAGTGAATGAATGAATGAATCTCTGCATGCCCGATGCATCAACAGCAAATACATATTGTTTATCATAATGGAAGAAACATGCCCAGAAAAAGAAATCCATAGATTCTTCTTTCAGCCTCTTAAAAATCCCATTATTAGATCCTTCAACTAGTTGTGACAGCTGTCTCCATCCTTTAGCTGAGTTAGATTTTCTAATCTCCAAAAAGCTTGGGTAATTTCTGATGGACAGTGGCGGTCTTGAATTCATAGCAGTCCATTCATTTCCTAGGACTTATGAGGGTGACCAAATCCCTAGCTTGGTTTGATCATGCAATTTGAACTGGCAGACTCACCTATAATGCATTATATTAGCAAAAAGGCCCCTCCAGGTTATGCATGTTTTCAGCCAGTCTTCCTTTCCTCAAACTTGACATTGAAGGAACTCAGGCTGATGTCAGATGCAGAAATACATGAAGACTGGTTCTAAATGCTCTGTGAACTAGACAGGAGAGAGACAGGGCAGACAACACAATAAAGAGCAGAGACAAGAGGACAGGCAGCCAAATCATTTGTTCTGTCTTAACGAGCACTAATTAAATGCCCTGTTTGAGATAAATAATAGCTGAAAATAGCAAGCTCAATTGTTTCTGATCGATGAGTAGAGGAATTGGTAGAATTGCTTGGTGCTGCTTCAGTCATTAAGCCACAGCACACTGAGACATCTTCAAAGGAGAGGGACATCAAGTTGAGCCAGTCTCTACTATACAATTCTCTAAAGTCCCATTCTAGCACCAAGAATTATACCCTGCTAATATAAAGCACATCCAGAGAATGACTTCATATATTACAAACTGACTCTAATAAACAATAATTAAAAGAAACAAAAAAATTCTATGAGTTACACTTTAATCTCATCTCTTACCAATGGTCAATCAATTTGACAGTCCTCCAACTAAATCTGATTCTGTCTTCTAAACAAAATTATTTTTCAGAGTTTCTAATATTTATAAATGGGATCTTCATTTTCATTTCTTTACTTTCCTTACTCTCTAGTAAACTGAATTTCTAGTTACAAGTAGCCGGAGGGAGAAAGAGAAGTAATTCACATAATGGATAATTAACCCTTGAACAATATAAAGTTAACTCTCCACAGACATTCCAAAAACTGGAATGTTTTTGTTGTTGAATTTGTTCTCCTTTGAGTGCTAACACATAGAGGACATTTCCATTAGCACAAACTTGGCACCATACAACCTGTTCGTCCTCAAGCTGTAAATACCACACTCACCTTCCAGTTCATTCTGGCAGGATTTGTAGTATAATGTCCTCCTGGGTAGTCATGTACAAATCACTCTGAGGGCAAAATTGTATGAGTGCCTAATCCACTTTTGAAAATGAAAGAAAAGAATCTCTTTTATGAAAAACACCAAACACAGAAAGACATAAATTGTAATAAAAAGTATTAACACCTTGCACCTCCTGCTAATTGCCTTCCCTGTCAAGAGGAAACAAAATAGTATAATAAATGTTAGATCATAAGCATGGAGTTAAGAATCATCTGTGCCTTTCAATAGTGAACTGAACAAAAAGGAGCAAACCTTAAGCCACCATGTATATTTAGTTTAGGGTCCTAAATTAAGGGATTTGTCTACATCATTTGTCTCAGGGAAATTATGGTATCCCTTTGACTGACTAGTGGTGTTCCAAAGATTGAAGTACAAGGACTGCTTCTCCATTACATTCATTCAAACTGCATTTAACATTCATTCATAAAACATTTTTGAACCCCTATTGTCAGTTATTTGTCTGGAAGCAAAAATTGATTGATTAACAAACATTTATTGAGGAGTTCAAAAATACATAAAAATAGCCTGTGCCCAGGCTAAAGAGTCTATAGTTAATAAAAAAAAAATTTAAAAAAAGAAGTCTCTGTTCTCATAGAATTTACTTTCTAAAGAGATGATAAATACAGTGTAAAATATATAGCAGGTTACATGGGGATGATTACTGTGGAGAAATGTGAAGGAAGAAAGAAAGAGAAAGACAAAGTGGGCTAAAGCAGTACTTTCACATAAGGTGGGATGGGGAAGCTTCACTGAGAGGACAGTGTTTGCAAAAAGACTTTATTGAAGCTTAAGAAACAAGTTTATGGATATACAGGCAAGAATATATTCAACAGTAGAAACATCAGCTGTAAAGCCCTTGAACAAAAATGTGTCTGGTTGGTCTCATAGAAGTTGAAAGTCGAATGGTTTTGCCAGAGGCTAAGGACTGGAGAGAGGAAGGAATAGGGAAAGGTTGGTCAATGGATACTAAATTACAGTTAGATAGGAACAAGGAGTTCTGCTGTGCTATTTCCCAGTACACTGACAATTGATAACAGTTAAGAGCTGTATATTTTTAAAGCTAGAAAAAAGTTTTTTAAAAAAATGTTTTCACCATAAAGAAATGATAAATGCTTGAGGAGATATGCTTAACCTTAAACATTACACACTCTATAATTTATTGAAAAATCACATGATGTCACATTAATATACACAGTATATATTTTATGTACCATAAAATGCATATGGTATGTTTTATGTTTCAGTAAAAATTAATTTAAATTTTAAAACTCACATATATACATGTAAAAATAGAATGCTATACCATACAAAAAAGATATATCTGGCTGGGCACAGTGCACCCCTATAATTTCAGTTACTCTGAAGGCTGAGGCAGAAGGATGGATCAGTTTGAAGACCAGCCTGGGCAACTTAGTGAGACCCCCCATCTCAATATAAATTTTAAAAATACTGGGGATGGTGCTGAGTTCAAGACCCTGGATTCAATCTCCAGTACTGAAAAAAAAAGTGTATCTTGCAATTTTGAGTGATTACAAGAAAATATGGATGGTAGAATCAGACTGGGAAAACAGGATGGAAGATGTGGTAATGGAGGCAGTTAGGGGCTTCTCTCCTAGGCCTGTATGTGCTATTTGATAGTTTTGGTTTTGTTGCTAACATACTGAGATTAAGTAGGACATGGCCTTAAGTTCCTCTCTACAGGCAAGATAGACAGGAACAAGTTAGAATAATGTGGTGTGCTGAATAACGTCACTGGAGGATGTTCAAGGAACCTTACAAGCAAAAATAGTGAGTGTTCAGCCAAATGTACCTTGGAGTGAGGAGTCAGGGGTAGTTTCACAGAAGATGTAAAATTCCTTGTGGGGCCTGAATGATTTTCCCAGATGGTCAGAAGGAGGAAGAGAATTCAGTAAGAGGACCAGGAGGGCCAAAGAAACTTTAATAGGAAACAGTGTCACGGATTTGGGGAACAGTATCGCTGATGTTTAGTAGGGGAGTGGGGAGAAGTGATGCTGCTGTATATGTGGGCAGGGAACAATCACATCGGGTCTTGATTGCCGTGCAAAGATGTTTTAACTTCATTTTGTGGCATTTGGGGAGCCATTGAAAAGTTTTAAGTTGAGAAGGTTAATGATCACGTTGCATTGCAGAAGATCACTCTGGCGGCAGGGTGGACAATAGATTATAGGAATGGGAGAATAGAGGCAGGGAAATGAGTTAAGAGGCAACTTAAATTGTTCAGACAGGAAACAATGAAGCCCTGAACTAGGACAATAACTATGGGAATAGATACAAGAGGAAGAGACATGTTCAATAGATAACAGGTTGAATAGACACAATTTAATAACCTTTGGGCTGGGCATCAAGAGAAGGAATTTTGGATTGCTCCCAGGTGTCTGCCTTATACAACCGAGCAGGAAAAGTGATGAGGAACAGTGGGTCTTATACAAAGAATAAATTTGCTTCTGAATGTATTTAATTTGGGGAGGTTAGGAGGCCCCTAGACTAATGTCTAGTATGTACTGTATTTGGATTTAGTCAGGAATACTGGAGAGAGGTCAGGGGCAAACACAAAAGATTGGCAGTATTTTGAAACATGGTGGGAGTTAAAATTATGGAGTGCACATTTCTCAAGTAAAATATGCTGAAAGGTGGCAAAAGAAAGTAGATCTTTGGAGTATACCACATTTATAGAACAAAGAGAGAAAAAGGAGGCTTCAGAGAAGATTATGTGCAACTTTTTCTTATGTGCCATTATTCACTATGGTAGGTGAAGGGGAGCCAAAATAACTGACCCCCCGGATCCCACCCCAGGGCTATTCACAGTTTCACAACTACAAGAGGTTTTTATTAGTCTCACCATAGGACAAAACTACCAAAGGAAATGCCCAAGTGTAACAGTGAAAGTTATGTAGAGTATTTAATTAGCATCAAGGGAGATTTTTATAAAGGAGGAATCCTGGAAAGTGTGCTGTTTGCATTTTTGCTATACAGTTCATTTCTGATTTTTCTAATGCTTGTATGTGTATGTTTCAGTGTTAGCATGGGTTCAAGCTATTGGCAAAACAAGCCAGGTGTAAATTATGGTAGAATTGAAATCGATAGCGCTTTGAAGCACTGGAGTGCCCAGTTCACATCAGGGCGTGCGTCTGCGTTCACTGAAACATGGCTATCAAGTGCACCCCGAGTCATTAGATGTGTTATCCAGTGAATAACAGCATAATGATATTTTAGCAGAGCAGCCTTATGATAAATTCTGCTTTAGTGAAACCCCATATACAGAGCAATTTCTCCTGGCCGCGTACATTGCATGGCAAAGAAAAGATATCCTGCTGCGTATCAGAAGGCTGTAATTTCATTTAGGGGTTCTATTGACATCGTAAACTGCAAGAGCAGAGCTCAAGTGGCTATTTAAGTCGTAGGAACTTCAAGCTAAAATTACTGCCTGGTCCTAATCGCCACCTCCAAGGGACTTCTGCCTATACATATATGCTTTATGTTTCTATCTTTGTGTCTATAAATACTCAATCACTCCAGGGGCTAAGGTGATAAGCTGTCCTAAAATATGACAGATATCTGTCACCTTTGTAGCTGCACGAACTTAAGGGCTAAAAGCAGTTATATTATTCACTGAAGGTCAAATGATAAAAGGGAGAAGACCCCAGCCACCCCCACCCCCACAGGTTCACTGTAGAAGTGTTCCTCTTTTTATGCTTTAAGACAGTTTCAAATTAGGATATTCCAGCATATTGAAGCTAGAAAAAAACAGGAACTTTTAGGTTTATCCATACAGTCAGGCTTACTGCCTGCATGTGTGCTTGTTCCATTCTTTCCCCCTTTGCCTTGACACATGCTCACTTGTGGGAGTAACAGTACTGTAGTCTTATTCAGTAAAATACAAGTTATATAGTACTCCATGAAATTGATTTCCTAGATATATATCAGGGACTTTCGAACTTAACATATATTTAAATAGAAAATAGGAGTAAATAATAATTTAGCTAAAAGTTTAGACTCTTAAGGAATTTCATATTATCAAAGTGTATTTATTAAATGATGTTTTGGACTTCTGTAATAGGGAAAAACTCAAAATTATATGTTTCTTTTTGGATTTTAATGAAAATTTCATACACACATCCCCATGTGAACGATCAACTTTGTCAAAATTGGACACTACAGTTTAACCTTCAATAGTCATTATGTCATTCTGGTGTTTTACTTGGTCATTCTCTTTCCTGATCTTGGTATTCACCTGTCTACATTCTGTTTTGATAAAAATACCAACAGATAATAATGGAATTTATGACTCATCATAAGACAGCTGTATTTTACAGTCTTGTTAATCTTTACACTGCCTTGCAGAGAAGGAAGACATAGAGAGGTAAGAAATCCACTCTTCGTGAACTGACTGAAGCTAAAATTTTCAGTTTTTAATTAGCCTGTCTGTTGTTCCAATACTTCATCACAATACATTTTTTGTTGCTAATAATACAGATCAAAATTAAGGTTCTATAAGAGTGAAAGCTCTCTCATCTGTCACCATGATACCCTCATTATATACCTAAATAATATAATACGCCATTGTCATAGTTCTGAGAAAGGCTACTGATCTGGTAAGAATGTCCTCAATCTTGTATTATCCATGGAAATGTAAAGCACACATAATATGCAGACAGAGCTAAGCCTCAAAATGAGGGATTGCAACTCTCTTACTGTTCTCCCTAGTTTAGGTGGTATAGCAGCATGACTAACAGTGCAGATATAAGAGCTTTGTCACCTTGGGAAAACTATTTAATTCTCATCATCTCAATTTTTTAATCTGTAAAGGAAGAGGAGGAGGATGCTAATCAGAAATTTATTTTTACCATCAAATTAGTGTGAGGAATAAATAATCTAGTAAATGTGAAATATTTAAACCAATACCTGGCGTATAGTAAACACTCAATGAACATTTGCTGTGCAATATCTTTCTCATCATCACTTATTCCTGCACTGTAAGATCATGGTTTATACATGTTAGGGAAAAGCTTACATGCACAGACGGCACACACACACACACACACACACACACACACACTCTCACTCACCTAGGAATGCTTCCTTGGCCCAGCTGCAGGCTTAAGCTTTAACATATGTTAACATCAGTATTACCCTAATCAGAGAACAAGGAATCCATGCTCCGGATGAAAAGTGCTTCATATTAAATTTAACCTTATCACTTCAAGCTCTCGATGCATGATCAGTTCATTGATGGGCCTCAATTCTATTACCTATTCACATTGGCTGCTGTCATCTAGTTGTTTGAGTCCTTCATGCCTATTTTCTTTCTATAAATTTTGTTAAGCATGGTCTAATCCAGATCTATCAATGGACTCACCGTTACATTTCCAACCCAACAAGTTAATGTAGGACAAATGAACAAATGAATGAATGTCCTTCCATTTCCAGCCTTCTGCCTTAATCCCTAGTCCTGGATGCCTGATGTGCTACTCTGGGACTTGATGAGAAACAGTGCTCATTAAATTGATTTTGCTTTATGCCTAGTTCACCCATCTTTACTTTCATACATCCCGTTGACCTTTCTTGGATAGTTCTGACATTTTTGGAAGACTTAAGAATTTAACCAATATATAACTTCTTTAGTTAACTTTCTGTTAACCAAAAATTATATATACACTTTGCTTGGTTTGTCTCTTAAGTCAAGTAATGTATTTTATGGTTGAGTGAGTGCTTTTCACTGTCCTTTTAGGCAGTACACTGAGTTAGTTTTCTCTTCAGCTTCTGGGCTCAACAAATGTATGCCCACAGTAGATCACATCTACATTCATAGACTCTTCTGATTTCATGGATTTTAAATATGGGCAGACTTCTATGATTTTTGCATCTTAAGTTCTGTTTTTATATTGTGGAAGGTGCCTCCTATATGCCAAGCTCTGCTGCCTCCCCAGCCAGTCAATCTCAGATCCATATTAGACCTAATTTTGCCCATCAGTTGGCATAGACACTGTGAAATTGCCACCTTTGCTTGTCAAACCTTTGTGTCTGCACAGTGCAGAGTAGCACCACTTACAGGAAGAGTATTTGGAAAATGAAGCAGGGCTGTGTGAATAGGGGACCTATCAGCGTACACTGAAATGACAGGATTCTGCCCACAAACTGGGGTTAAAACCTGCATATTGATGCTCCTTTTCACCCATTTGTGAATAATGGGTCTCACCCCGTTAGTGGGTGCAAGTGTTAAACCAGTGGGAGCTGTTATGCATTCTCTGTAGGTCTGTGTGAGGGAGCTGTATATTCGCATAAATATGTACTTGTTGACAGATTTCCATATTTATCTGCCTGTCAGTAGGAGCAGACAGGGCACAGCTCTTTGACGGGCAAGAACTACAGGTTGATGCTACGCTCTTGCTGCTGCCACTACTGCTGCTGCCATGGCTGTGGGTGCTGTGGCTTTATCATTTGACTCCTGGAGGAGGCTAGGGGCAGCTTCTTACTTGTTCCCACCTAACCTGGGATACTAGTGCTGGCCTCTGATATAATTAGAGACACCTATCAAATGGTGACTCCTATTGTTCTTATGGCCAACAGAGATACACTGTCCACAGTATGTTCACCTACTGTAATTTATAATCTGTATTCTTTCACTTGTGCCTCAAGAGTCTACATATCTTTGCTATCTCTGGACACTGTCTGTTATGCTGTTTGGATGCTGCCCTTTAAATGTATTTCCTGCTGAAGGCTGTACCCCTCACTGTGTCTTAGCTTCTGCCCCCCTCAGGAGACAAATTCTTTCCCAGTAGGAAAAATTATTATGCTTTAAGCTTCTAAGGAAAATAGTCTACTAAACTAGATGCTTATTTTAGCAGCACTCATTCCCCTACAGCTGTACACATCATTGACCTTCAGATAGCACTTTATAATATTCCTTATGAGAAAAGGGATTTTTTTACCCCAAATTTAAGATGATTTTGTTGGTAAACTGAATTTAAGATTATATCTAGCAAAGCAAGTTAGGCAAACAGACTTGTGTTTTAAATCTAGGCCCAATTGCCAGTTTAATTTGATAATGGAAATTAATCGTGCAATTCTTAATGTAACTACAATACAACCACAATTAACAGATTTTTTAATAGTCCTGTCCTTCCCTCCCCTGCTTAAGAGGATGTAGATTATTTTCCCAAAAAATTTAGTTTTTCACAAGAGTATAGAATTATTACAAAAGAAGTAGCAAGAATATTTTTATTTCTTGGTTAGTGGGTTTAATATCTATTTAATAGAAGGCCAACTAAAAGACACCCACAAATAAGCTCATCTTAATATTTCTGACTGTGTCTTTCTAAAACATAAGTGAAAAAGCTAAAGAGTTTTTCTCAGACTGAATTGGTGAAGAAACTTGACTGACTGAATCAGAGAGATGAGATGATTTGAAAGGGCTTATTTCTACCTTTTGAAAAGGCATGATACAGATGTTTCTCTAACAAAGACAAGTACTGGGCTCAAATGTGGAGATCCCTTTTCCTGTGTATTTTTTTCAAGGTTGCTTTGTTGTTGTTGTTGTTGTTGTTGTTAGTATTAATATCCTTGGGATGAAGAAGGCAGACTGATTTTTCTGAAATTACTTCTGACAGAGTAGATATTAGTAATCTAATCAAACAAACGAACACAATGAAATAAAAGTGAAAAAAGAAACTCTAGGCAGTTAAAGGCTATTGACCAAGCAATAAATATAAAGTTATTTTAAAAGAGCATATGAGTATGGTTTGCTATGAGAGTCTGCACCTGCTTAAGAGGAACAACAGAAGCATAGGAATGGATGAGTCATTAGAAGTGAAGAATGTTTACCTTGATGTGGCCAAGGTCTCTCTAGGACAGTGTTTTCTAAACATCCTTGACCCTAAGAATCATCATGGTCACCTGTGAAATATGCACATTCCTATGCCTAACCCAGACCTAGAAACTTCCTTGGAGGGAACTTGACATTTGGATCTGAAATCTAGTAGATTATTATGATTAGGGAAGTTTGAAAAATAAATGCTCCAAGAGATCTTTTTCAAAATACATAAACAGGGTATATGATATATTACTTTAATTCATATAAAAGTTATCCTTCTGAAACAATTCTTCCTAGTCTCTTCCCAAGAATTCTGAGGTATTTCAAGTGAAACCTAATTCTTTTTCTAGACCAAAATTATTATTGTTTTTAAAATTACCTCATATCTCTCCTTACTGCTCCATCGTGGTGACCTTAAAACTTTGTATTCCCTTCCCTATCACTTGTTACCCCTGTCTAATGAATGGTCATCACATAAAATAAAAGGCCCCAGAAAAGAAATTTGGAGCTTAAGTTCTAGGTCTGGCTGGAACATAGGGCTGTGTGTCTATACTTCTATGTATGTTTCTTCACTTCAGTTTTTACATTTCAACAATGATGAGGTTGCACACAATGCTATTTGTAAATCATACCAGCTGTACATTGTTAGAGATATTAAATATTTCCCGCAATCTTGTTGACAGATCATAAGCATATATGATGAGTTTTTGCTTGATGGGACATATATCCAGCCTTACATATAAGTATTCCTGTTATTTAAAAACTGTTCCCTATTTCTAAAATCAATTTGAGTCACCATTTAATCTAAGATAACTCTTCAGAAAATTCATTTCCTGCATCATACTGTTAGAAGTGTCTTTCAGGGCAGTTATTGACATGAGTATGTCAATCGAATATGACAAGAAAAAATTTATCATGATGGATACTGATTTTTTAAGAGGAGGAGAATATATGAATGAACAAGCAAACTTGCGCTAGCACTTTCAAGTCCATGGAAGCATGGAAGATTATGCTCTTCACCTAAAAATTGGGGAAGTTGTAGTGAAAATAATTTTTAATATACAAAAACGTTAATGGCTGTGGAGTTGCTATAAAGCTATTAGTAACCTTTGGGCTGGAGGAATAGATACATAGATAGATAGAGAGAGAGAGAGAGAGAGAGAGAGAGAGAGAGAGAGAGAGAGAGAGAACTGCTTCAGAAGTTCAAAGATGAAGACAGAAAAGTACAGTAATGGAGTTTATGTTTTCTAAAGTCCCTTGTCAGCTCAGCATGACAGTATAAATACACATGTGACGGTGGCCTATGCACTCATTCACACTTCGGGGAAGCCTGTGGTTTCCTTTTCTCCCTCCATGTTAGCAGTGGGCAGCCTGTAACCTTTTGATCAAGCTGACTTTGTATGTTGCATGACTGAACTCAGCTATACCAAACATCCTTGAGGAAGTTGACATTTGTGTACTTTGAAAGTAAAAAAAGAAAAGTGAATCCCAACTGCTTCCTCCTGTCCTTTTGATTAAGAGAATAGTAAGTCAGCAGGAGAGGTGCTGCTTTTAACAAGCAGGGGTGTGCAGCAGCTGATTGGTATCTTTCTTTGAAAAAAAGTAGAAAAGATTGATGTTAAACAACACTAATCAGAGTTGATTACAGGGACTGAATGAATTCATTGATGGGAAGGAGTTATGGTTCCATACACAACAAAAGAGATTAGATAATAGTCAAGGAAATAGTATTTGGAATAGTTCTGCTCATCTCTGACAACCAAGAATCAGTGCCCCTAGCTTCTTAACCATCCCTTGAAATAGGCATGTATGTCCACTAAATACAGTTCTCTGCTAGTCACATTCTTCTCACTGAACTCTGCCTGGTAGGCATCTTTTCTGTTCACTCAGGCCTTAGCGTTCCCTGATCACTTCATCTGAACTGGTATTCCTGTCACATTCCAAGTGGGCCTGAATCCTCACTTCTTTCCATTCCCAAGCATTGTCCTGTGCTCCATCTGGAACCAACTGTGGTTTCCTGACTGGTCCATACTGAACTTTTTTTATGATTACTATTTTCTGTCATTATCTCTATTTCTCTTTTGTCCCTTTTATTCTCTTTAATCTTTCTCTGGTCAACTTCTTCAAGTTTCAGATAAAGCACCATATCCTTAAAACTAATTATTGAGCCTTCTCGTTAAAGATCAGATTCCCATGCCTTTGTTCTCCCACAGCTATTTATGCTTAGCTCAGTTATCACAGCTTATCACCCTTAAGTATAGTTAGTTGGTTGTTTACTTCCCATTCTCCCAACTAGATTGAAATATTTGAGGGCAGAGACTGTCTTCTATCTCTGTATATCTAATGCTAGCAAAATACATGAGCATATTGGATGTTTAATATAAAAGAATGAATGGATGGATGGATGGATGGATGGATGGATGGATACTCCTTACTTACCTACAATGATTTTTCAAAATCACTGCCTGAAGTAAGAAAAACAGACCAAAAGAAATTCTTTCACAGAATGGATAACTCACTGGTTACTTGTTCACTAAAATAGTCCTAAGACAAAGTAAATAAGAAATCAGATTTAGGAGCTTTCTTTTGTGTGACTTCTAGATTGTTCCAGATAGCATTCTGACTATAAAATGAAGTCTTTGGGGAAACATCTTATAGGACTGATGCTATAGTTTTTGACCAGTGAATGAATGTGTGGTTTATTTTATAAAAATTAGACTGCTGCTATATTATTATCAATATTAGCCTAGTGTCATGTTCTCCTTCATGCTAATAATCCTAAAAATATTGGATATATTACTTGAGGTCTTTAAAATATTGATAGATATTACCTAATGAATGAAGATATTATACTCATTATTTTAAATAATTCATACATTTAAACTCCTCAAGAAATGTTTTCTTCTTATGTAATAATAACTGGACATCTAGCTCTTCTCTATTCAACATAGGAAAAGTAGAACATAGAAAAAAAATCACCCTGGGGTTTTCAAGAGGATTCATTCCAAGTATAGTAATTCACAATTGAAACAAATGGGTGTCGTTTTACATTTTACTGGTAACCTCACTGGATTTAGAAAGGAATAGCTGCATAACATCATAAGTATGGTACAAAGCTAGAAAAGGTTGTCAAATACCGTGTTACCACATTTGCCCTAATGATGGTTGCACCAATGGCTAAAAGTCAGAGGAACTTAATGGGATTCAGGAACCATTTCATTATTGCAATGCTACTTTCATTTCACTTTTTATGAGATTGTTCTTGCTTAGTTCCTAAATATTTTTCCAGTATTCAAAAATCAAAACTGTATTCAAAAAGTCTTAGCTCTTTCTCTCTTCCATCTCTTTCTTCTTCTGTTCCCACTGGTAGCCAGTTTTAGTAATTATTTGCTATATTGCTTTCCAGTGGTCTTCAAATGCAGAGAAGAAAATATATAGATATGTAGATATCTAGAAATATAGAGATATATATTTACCTATATATTTATATATGTATAGATATCTATCTATATCTGTATGTATATCTGTGTATATTAAGTTTTCCTTTGCCCTTGTTTACATAAAAGTTAGTCCAAATTTTATAAACTTTTCTCAATCTTGCATTCTTTGATACAATTTCAATGCGTTTCTCAATTTTCAGTGTGTTTCTCAATTTCCAGTGTTTCTCAATTTTGCATTCTCTAGTATTTTTTTCAAGATACTTCTATATCAATTAATTTTTTCCAGTTCTACAGCATTCTATTATATAAATACCTCCTGGCTTATTCTACTGGTCCTTACAGTTAAACAACTTTTGTCATTTTAAACAGTATCCTAATGAACAACCTTGAATGAATAATTTCACAAATATGCAAATTCATCTTCAGGATTATTCTCAGAAATAAAATTACTCATCAAAGAGATACATGTTTCTTCAATTTTGAGTAGTTGATCTTAACAGGGATTGGAGTACTTAGCAGTACCATAAAGTAACATGTGAAAGTACCATTTTACCCCAGTCTAGACAAAATAGTATTTTCTTTAGACTTTTGAAATTTTTAGCAATTGTTTAAGTAAAAGATAGCATCTTGGTATATTTTTAATTTGTATTTTTCTTGTTTTTAGTGATGTTAAACATCTTTCATATGTTTAATGGTATTTTTTAATCTGTTTTTCTCTTTTGGCTTTTATTTCTATGGAGTTATGGGTATTTTTCCATTGATTTTTTTCATACTTATATACTAAGATGACAATCACTTTATCTATATGAGTTGTAAAAAATTTTCCTATTTTTTTCTTTTTAATTACTTTCCAGCTTATGGAATTTTTTTGCCACATAGAAGTTTCTTTTTTATATAATCTGATTTACCAGTCCTCTATATAGCTTCTAGGTATTGAGCCATTGATAGAATTCTAGTCCTTTCACATGGCAAGATTATAAGATAATTCATCAATTTTTTCTTTTAGCATTTTTATAGTTTCAATTTTTATATTGCCAAAAATGATCCACTGCATAGTATTTTTAATCCAAAAGATATTTTCAGGTTTAAAGAGAATCTGAGGAGAAGTCATACTGTTAGAGCTTGATGAGCTGTGGCTGACCTAATATTTGCAAAGTGCATTAAGCCTCTTTCCTTTCTGCTAGTAGGATGCAATACAATTACAATGAAAGAATGATCTTGATTTAAAAATTAAAATTAACAAGCATATTCAGCCTTTTGAGGTGTTCATCTTTTTCTATGTTACTTGTTGATAGTTCATTTGCTTGTTTGTTTCTGTGAGAAGACCGTGTGCTAATAGAAAAGGTATAAACTAATGACATTACAGTACATATTGGTTCACATTCTACTAACATACACAATTCAACACTTTTCTGTGATAGCACAATACAAACTGGTATGAGATACAACATAGCCCTTGAAGTCAGAAAGCCTAAATTCATCTGCTTTACTATAGATCATCTTTCTCTGCCATGATTTCCATTTATACAATATGGAAGGAATGGGATTGTTATTTTAGTAACAGTAATAAAAAATAGATACATTTTTAAAAAATGCTTTGAGTGTTATAGAAAATTAGTTCATGAAGTAATTAGCTGATGATATTTTCAAATTACATAGTAGTGAATTTTTGGAGAGAGCTTTATGCAGAAAGCTTTTCTTCCATATCCCAGTTAACATTTGCTTACCTTTCTCTATATTTTGCCTTCATCTTCAAAAACAGTGTTTCAACAAGTGCAGTATCTGTTCTAGGTGCTAGGAATACAACAGAAAGCAAACCATACAGAAATAATCATTGTTTTTAAAGAGCTAACATTTGGTGAGGAAGTGCTAAAAGGAAAAACCAAATTCAGGGACTGGGGATGTAGCTCAGCGGCATAGCACCTGCCTGGCAAATGCCAGGTTGTGAATTTGATTCCCGGTACAAAAACAACAATGCATGCAGAAAGCAAGATATATCAGAAGTCAATACATGCAAAAGAGGCAAAAAAAGAGGTAGCAGTATAGAAAGTATAGGGAAAGATTACCTCTGTGATGACTAGAACCAGAGAATCTGAAACATTTAGCAGTGAACCTTAAAGGCTATGTAAGTAGATCTCAGAGTTTGACATTCACTAAAATGACTTTCTGTGTCAGAGGGAGAGCTAAATTAGACATGTAAGTAACCAGTCATTTATGAAGATGTTGGCACTAGGCAAATCAAATGACAGCTTTTGTGAAACTTTTCTGTAGCCATCTCTCATGTGCTCATGATACCTCTCATCTTGGTCAGCCTCACTATCAGCCTTCAGGCAATGTTGTAGAATTTACTATTGCAAATGAGGGACCAATGTTGATGTGATTAGGAGCTGGCAAGATTCTTTTCCAAATCATGTGATATGATTAACTTCAATAGGTGACTCATAACCTCAGCTGGTGTAGGAATCTTTATCTAGTAATCCAGTAATGTAACAGAACCCCTGCAGTGCCTAAAGAATCAAAGATTATTAAGGATTATACTACAGTATTCTGAAATTATGAAAGCTGGAGACTGGTTTACTATACTTCTTCAGACCTACTTACTAACAGAATGATATCCTTTGACTGATACTCATGTTCCCCTGTATTCTAACCTTAATTTACCTTCTCAGTTTTTTCTCACTGCTCTTTTTCACAAACCAAATTATTTGTTTTTCCTAATTCATGCTGATGAATAAGCTCATTTTAGTTCATACTGCTTATTCTGCCTGAAATGACTTATCCTTATTCTTTGTACTTTGAAATCACAAGTATGTAATTTAAAGTATCCTCCTCTGGAGTCTCCTTCTTTTAGCCACTTTGTAAGATCATGATTTGTATTTGTATTTGTTTTAGCTCTGTCTATTTAGCTATGATCATATAACCATTCTTCCCAGAGATACCTGATATTTATCATGGAATGAATTAATGAATGGATGAGGTTTTTTTTTAAAGAAATAAGAAAGATATAAGGTGGAAAACAGAGATAGATAAGCCAATACAAAAACCAGTAAAATGAATGTAGTTTAAATAGATCCTACAGTCTGTTTATGGCAGAATATTAAAGACAATATAAATGTACCTGTATGCATTTTTCTAAAACCAGAGAGGCTGTCTGGTGGCTCCCCAGGCTGCTAGAATATGCAAGATAATCTGGAACAAGAGCCCCTTCTGCAATTTATGAAGAGTACTTCTGAGCTGATACACCTAAGCTAGCACATCTGGGCATAGGACTATGCTGACCTCTCTCACTTGATACTGGTTGACATGCTGAAGTTGGATCTTGTTTCCTATTTAAGTTCTAAAGATAAGAATGAATACATTTAATAAGGCTTTTGTGCCCTTGATTAGTTTCATTTGGTATTTTGAAACATCACTGCCTTCCCTGAGATCTGGATAGCAGATGATTTATTTTTTAAATTCCATGCTTTCTAAATATTTTCCACAAGTAAAAGAATGTCCTGAGAGAAGACTTTAAAGCATTCACTTAAGTAAAAGTCCTGGTACCTCAAGAAAAGGCAAGCCCCAAGATGCATCAGGCTGTTGGCATGAGGGACAATGTGGGAGTGTGTAGTCTGGCCTGAGGCAGTAACATGACATGCTTATATCTGATGAGACCAGAGAGAGAAAATAGCTCTTCAGCCTGAGTCAGGTTTGGTTATGTCAGGTAAGGTGAAGTCAGTACCATTTAAGGTTTTACTTTATTTATAGGCCTCACTAGTTAGTGTAGGGTTTCCAAGAAAGCAAAAGACATAGCTCCTGGCCAGAAGCTTTTGTTTGTAATGAATATTATGAAGCTAATGCAAGTACTTTTAATGCATATGACTGAAACTGGTAACCAAACATTCAGAATACACAAAACACTGATTAATATGCCTAATTGGGAATCTCACATTAAAGAAATTTTCTGTTACATATGATGTCTGAGGTAGGGCCTTCAGGTAAAGTATTGCTGTTGCCTAAACATTTCATTAGACCATATAACCATACAAAAGGAGAAGAAGGAAATCATCTCTAAAATTGCTGGAGTAGAATCAGGAATTGCAGACCAAAGAGACTGACTAGAGGGAGATAGGATCTAAAACTGTGGGAGATAGGATCTAAAACTGCTGCCGACTCACAAACTGCTCTCAGTAAAACTACCACAGCTCCAACCTTCCCCTGAACCCCTGCATTCCATCAAGGGTTCATCTCAATCTGTTAGGAATCTTTTTCTGTTATTTATAATGTAATTGCTCTGTGATTTGATAACAGAAGTTAAGCCTATACATTTTCATAATCACCTTCTCCAGACTACATCCATTATGCAAAGGAGAGAAACTTGTATAGCAATAATGATAATGTTTTTTTTTTGTAGGTATACTAAGTGCTTTCATCATATTATCTCATTTGGTCTTCACAATAAACCTCTGGGTAGGTGCTATCCATTCTAGAGGTGAGGAAAATGGAGTCCTATAGAAATGTTCTAACATTTAATTTGAAATCCGGTATGCTTTGAATTTCTCTCTTTCTCTCTCTCTTTCCCTCTCTCTCACTCTCTATTTCTCGCTCTTTCTGTCTTTCTGTCTCTGTCTCTCACTCTCTCTCTCTCTCTCTCTCTCTCTCTCACACACACACACACACACACACACAGAGTAACAGAAAGAACAGAAAGCACTGGATATGGTTTAGACCCCTGAATAGAGAGTCATTAAATCTAATCTGGAAAATGATTTTAAGGAAGCTTTGGCATCAGCCTGATAGACATTTGTATTTTCATAGCTTTTTAATAGATCTGTGACATTGGGCAAGTTTTTTTTTACAGTTTAAGCCTGCATTTTCTCATCTATAAAATGAAAACAATATTAAGAACAACAATAATATAGGTATTCTGGAAATAAATGAAAATAATATAAGTAAACTACCCAATCCATAGAATGCAATTAAGTTAGCCATAAAATTTTCATGGTTGGTCTTTTCATGACTCGAAACAACAATGGTGAAAAAAAATTAAGTTTCTTGAAAGGAGAGTTATATAAAAGATGAACAGTAGCACCCAGTGTTTTTCATAAAATAGGTTTATACCCTTCTTCAAAAAATGTTTCTCAACAAGTAGTGAATTTTAAGGTATTGTAAAAATTAGGCCATTTACCTACTACGTAACACCACCTCTCTTCCTTAGGCTGTGAAGAAAGGATAAGTCAGTGTGTCTTTCAGGGAAGCATCTCTGTGCTTTCAAAAGAGAAAAACATTTCGGAGTCCTCCAGAAAGTATTTCAATGCAAACATTATGATTGTGGGGCATCGTGAGGCCATCGATACCTCCAACTCCGTGGCTTCCATAATGAGATGCCATGTTCTGTCCTGAGGCAGTCCCAAGATCATGTTTTTCAGGGTACAATAGCAGACAAGGAAGGACATGTGTAATTTTGAGAAATGTCACGTATAGCCTATGCTGCTTCGACATTTTCCTGCCAATCAAAAGCAGCATTGTGGTAGATGGTGGCCAGAAGGGTATATGGCAGAACAGCACATAATTTTTTTCTTCTCAGCTCTACCTAAGGGAGTATAAAGGGTTGTTTTTTTTTCTCCAAATTTAGAAAGAAGAGACTTTGTAAGCCTGACATTACCCACCAAAAATTCAACAGTTGTTATTGTTTATCAAAGACTTAGAAGTGGCTTTTTTTTTTGTATTTATGCTTTGTTTTTTTAGTGTTTTAAATTTTTTATCATTAGCAAAAGTCACCTTTACGTAATTTATTTTTGATACATTTCTTTTAAAAATAACGTATAATAATAAATGTTCCAATATAAAGAAAAATAACGAAAAAACTCTGATAACCTTGCCACACAATTATCTATGGCTTTATCTTGCAAACATATGATTGAAAACTTCAGACAGGACAGAATAATATACATTAGAGTAAATTATCCTTTTCATCACCCCCAAATATTTTAAAATATATCTTATGTTTTATATCCTCCCAGAGAAAAATTTTGTGTATGCTAGTATGTATATGTATTTTATTCCCATAGAAGGCATTGTACCATGCATGTCTTACAATCTTTTTAGCAACTTCACAATATTTTTGCAGATGTGTACAATAGTTTATTTTAACCAGTCTACTGAACCTTTTGTAACATTATTACTTTATAATCAGAAAAGATAACCTTTTTAAAAGCGTTGACTAGATCTTAGTCTGAGATAACTCAAACTTCTCTGTTTATTATATGCTCACAGAAGAAAATCATTGTATGTGTAGGTATGTGTGTGTGTGTGTGTGTGTGTGTGTGTGTAACACATTAGAGAAGATTGCCTTGAACCTTAATTTTACTGTATAAAACTTTTACTATATAAGATGTCAGAATGACCACAGGCAAAGTGGATAATATCGCTTTGTGATCCTGACTGAACCATGGCCTCACATCGAAGTTGGCATAACTTCTCCTGAGTTTTAATGCAGTCACTGATTACAGTGTCTGAGATTTTACTGCAATTTCCATTTGAGTTAAAACTGATTTTGTCTTCAAAATAAAAGCCTTTAAAAACAGGAAAAATAATTATTTTTCCCATGGCAGGAAATCAAAATCCTTTCATTTGATCTCCTAACATAAAAAAGAAAGGTAGTAAGGAATCACTGAAAACATGATGCGAAAACAAAAACTTTGTTGAATACTTAGGCTATGGAACTTTATTCTCAGACTACCTTCTAATGGGTAGGTACCCTTGACAAAGAGATCTAGATCCAAAAATAATTTATTCCAAAGTGTGTTCTAATTGGCAAAAAAGCGATTAAGGTTTGGTGAAACCATTTTGCTGCAGATTTTTTTGAAAGCATTCACCAGTGTGTTTTGAAGGAAGAATTCTGTTTGTGGGTTTGGCATGACTGATCTGTATAAAATATGGAGATCGTACAAGTCTAATACAGAAGAGTAAATGTGCAAGTGAACCATATTCTAACCTTGAAAGTGTGGCTGCTTTTAATGACACAGTGTATCAAGGTCAGGAAAAGGTGCCCTCGGCAGATGGAAGATTTTCCAAGTAAAAAAGCTTCATTTACATTTAAAATACATTGAGTTACACATGATTTCTAAGGAGTAATTGGTTGTTCTAGGTATGTTCATGGTTTGTTTGTATTATAATCATGTATCGAGTAACTGATTTACCTCATATATTTCCCAGCAGGAGTTTTCTGTGGAAAAGCAGGAAAAGAGGAGTGGAGGAGGAAGGAATCCCTCCATATCCTGTGCTAAACCCACCAGGTGCCACTCCTTTCGGTGGGAGTCTGGAAAGGAACTGTCAGAGGACACATCTGAACCTTGGTGAGAAATAGGTTTCGTGACACCTTGACTTTTAACCTTTAATACATGTGGGGAGCAATTTAGGAGACTTTCCCCATGGTTATTTCTGCCTGTGCTTCCTCACTTTATTTTATTTTGAATTTGTAGTTAGATAATATTTATATTTGAGCCATATTTTGTTCAGAACTAGTTTGTCGAAGCTATTCTGTAAGTATTCTCTTAACTTTTTATTTTTTAAATTAATTTATTTTTTTACTTTTATTAGTACATGTTTGCAATCCATAATGATTACATTTATGGTAAGGAATTACTGCATATATAAAGAACATTTCAACTCTTTTCCCCTTCCTTTCACTTATATCCCGTTTTTCTTTTGCCAGTATCGGATTGATTTATTAATTTTACAAGATCTTGTAAAGCTTATTGTCATATATACAGATTAAAAAACAGATTAATAGGCGAAAAAACATATAAAACATGCAAGACAATTGTACTAAGTCAAAGTTCACCTTTAGAGACATTGTCTGGGCTGGTTGTACTAGTTAAGGACATCCTTGTGCTGGGGAACACAATGCATTCAGAAGACTTGTTCTCATAGCCTGTGTCAGAAATTCTGATTGAGCTTCAGAGATGAGATGCCACACGCTTTCATGCCAGCATTATGGAAGTGATTTTTCTTTCTTTTCCTGCTTCTCACGCTGTATTCTCTCTCTGTCTGTCTGTCTCACTGTCTCTCTCTCTCTCTCTCTCTCTCTATTTCATGAAAATTCATTGATGTGTGACATTTAAAGACTGTCTGAGAGGTGTCTGGAGCTGTGGCTGGCTGTGTATATCAATAGTTTCTTAGAATCTGGCACTCTGTCAATATTCGGGGGCCTCGATAGCAACTTAAATGCAGAGCCTGCCAGCCATCTTGCTCTCAGTGCCTTAGTAACAGGTCCGAAGGAGTGTGTATTAGCGTGTCAGATCTTTTCACAACTGGCAACACTTGCTAGATAGTTTATAAGCATCTTACACGTGCTTTCTGCATCTTTCTGTTTGTCTGCCTTATTTATATGGTGCCATTTTTCACACTATATACATAAATGAGAATCTTTTAAAAAAAAAAGTGTTCTTACAAAAACTGAAGTAAATGGCATTGTACAATCTGGATTTTCTGAGTTTTATCAACATTAGGGGATAGTATATTGGCAGTACATTTTAAAAATTACATTCTAGGTGATTTTTTGCTTGCTTTTTTATGTTTTACTTATATTACTATATTTGAGCCTAAATTGTCATTGCTGTTTTATTGTAGAAATACACATTTTCAAGGCCACTGGAACTTTCTGGGTGAAGCATCTTTAGCTTCTGTTTCAGCCTAGTGTGATACATATTTAGGTACAAGAAGAAGAAATATGAGGAAGTTGGAGTGATAAGGTTATCTCTGAAACAAAAACTACTTCTATATTCAAACATTTCTCAGTTGTCATCTCTGTTATGTAAGTGAAATGGGTCATACATAAATTATATCATTACAGCAGTATTATATTAACCTTCCCAAGATAAAAGCATATCGGCCTTTCATGGTCTATCAGGAAGACCCATAATGGTACAACATGTTAGTTACTAAAGCACTATGTTTTCTCAACTGATGTGTAACCTTGACTATATTTTGTTATATGAATATATCAAGAATTTGAATTTTAAAGACTGGAATTGGAAAATGAGAACTTCCCAGGTACCAGTCTCCTCTTGAAGATCTGTAGCCAATTTAGGACAAATGTGGAAAATCTTGCCCAATTTTAGGTCATACTCAGACCAAATAATCCAGGTGTTCATATAGCCAGGAGAATATCCTGAAAATCTTAGTGCCCCTAGTGGAATCAAGAAATGGCTTCTTCCTTGGACCTGCCAGACCAGCAATAACTCCTTAGTAAAATGGAGTTAAATTTTTCTGAGTTTTGATTTTTAACTCAGGTCTGTCACATTGAGTACTTGACTTCCATGTGGGCTTGTAAAATCTGCTACATACCATAGAAGATTTTAAGATGATTTTTGTTGGGACCAAGGAAAGAAATTTCTAATAAACAGCATTAATGCAATTTCCATACAACAACTGAAGACTAACTCAGGACCTCTAGGGCCTTTAGTTTTACCAGAAAGAGTAATTTACATATTTATCACCTTATAATTATGAGTCTTTCATAGCATTGAAAGTTCATTTGACAGGTTATAAATGCTGTCTCCTAATATTGTGTCATATTTACAGATAGTCATCCTTTTAAAGACTTATTAGTTATTATCATTGGTAGCATGAAGTTTCTTTGAAAGTATTGTGATGAATCAAGCAACATGTATGGACAGAGGTGTCACAAAACTTCCATCTACTAGAAATATTGGGTAATATAAAGGCAGACCCCAAAGTTAAAACAAAGAAAAATGAACACAAAGATCAAGAGGATGAGAAGAAAAGCAGAGGTATACATGGGTTTGTAACAAGGCTTGTATCAAGGAATTTTGTATTTTTCTTTCTAATTCACATGTGCTAGAAGAAGTTAACACATAGATTATAATGAATAAACATATATGATCTGCTGTTTCCATCTATACTTAAATCTGTTGCTGCCATCTCAGGAAGGAAAAACCACACAATATGCAAAACCACAAGTTTTCTTATGCCACCAAACCTTCAACTCAAGCTGCAATAGCAAAGATCTTCAGTACCTGTCTTCCATGCCTTAGAGACTGGTCTCTACTTTTGTTAACAAGACTCATATACTGTACTAAGCATTTACCCTCTTCTTGCTCTGCATTCAGAATTTAATAGGTATGTATTATATCTGTCCTTCACTTTACACAGTGAAATGTTAGCTTTCTGAGATGAAGGAAAAAGCAGGTATGAGATGAGAACGTAAAATTAGCTTGTAGAATTTATATTTAAGAATCAGAGAAATGCTGTTTTCTTTAGATGCAGTTGGGAACTATACTGAAATCTGATGGGTTAAATTTAACCATTTGTTTTCATTAACACTATAACGATCTCTTCTCTAAAGTGGGCAAAATTTGTGTTTTCTTCCTAGAAATCCTACTAGCTTTAATTATTTCTTCTGTAGTATATATTTTGTCTCATGATCACAGAGTAAAATGAGAGATATGGGAATAGTGGGATCTAAGTGCTGAGGGTTTTCTATCTGGTTCCATCTCAGCAAGGAAGGCATATATGACTCTTCTGCCTTATTTACCCTTGCTCAAAAAGAAATAGCTGTCTGACTGCATAGGTAGTAATCAACAGAACACTCGAAGGGGTGCTTTGAAAGATCTACTTACCTTCACAGAAAGTAAAATCTGCTGATATTACAGAGATGAGCTTTGTCGATGCCATTGTAATGGCTTGAAGATAGGCACACTTAAATAGAGATGCACAATTTCACCCCACAAGACACTGACGGGAAATGGACTGCCAAGTATCACTAGTTCTGTGTTTCTAGTCACAGGGATACCTTTATTCAAAAATCTGCCCCCATATTTAGTTTATGAATTTCTTTATCTAGATTATTTATTGTATTTTCCACATCTGTGCTACTAAAAAGTCTATTTGCCAACCTTAAATTCAAAAAGACTGCAAGCAAGGAATTCTTTCAGGAACTCACTTCGAAAGATCTACTTTATAAGAGAATTTTTGCTGCATATACCACAGAAAGGGGGCATTTCCCTTTGCTCTTTTAGAAAGCATGAGCTTTGGAAATAGCTGTATACATTCCTATAATGAAAGTTCTCTTTCCCCAACAATTAAATAGCATATGCTTTTCAGTTTATACTGATGTAATAGTGGCCTGGAAGCTACCTGCTTAACCATTAGTCGTGAACCCAGTGATCGGAAATAATGAATACTTAGTCAGGTACATGGACCCCTGGGAATTACAAGCTGAGAAAAGAATATTCTGGGCATGTATAGGACTAAGTAACCTAGCTGGGCACAGTGGCTCACAGTTGTGATTCCAGCACTCTGGGAGGCTAAAGCAGGAGAACTGCAAGTTCAAGTCCACTGTGGGTGACTTAACAATTTAAGAAGACTTTGTCTCAAAATTTTAAACAAGTGTGTGGGGGGGGGTGCATTAGAAAGTAGTTCAGTGCAAAGGCCAATCTCCAGCATCCCCAAAACAAAAAAAAAGTAAACCTGATAGAAAACAATATAGATTTAGAAGAAATACTGGATAATATATTAGAATATATAACACCTTTTACTAAAGAGTAAGATTTCTTAGTCAATAAATTTAATAAACAAATTTAATGTTTAGTCCACTCATTAACAACATTATTATATGTTCATTCAATATCATTTTAAAATAACTTAACATAGAAATTAAGGCTCTTGTATAAATGCTGCTTTGTAGTTGAATGCCTCAGAAGGTTACTCACGTGCTCAGATTGAGCTAATTTGTGGGTGATGAAATTTACACATTTACTTTTATCATCTTTTCTCTGCCAAAAGGAAGCTTACTATTTGGGAAACTGCACCTCAGTACAACCATTTCAATACTTCTATGTTTCAAGTTAAAGCCATGGAAATCTAACTCCCATTCTCTGAAATATCCTAGGAGAGTCCTGTTACAAATGATTTGGAGATCTTTTCATTTTACCAAAACATTATGCCTGATAATATGTCTTTGTCTTTTTTGGCAATGAGAGTTCTCCTAGACTAAGGCAAAGCTAGGGCTATGATCTAACTTCACATAACTAGCAGAACGTTAATATAATGTTGCCTTACATGAAAAAGATCTCTATTGTTTTGTGCCAAGCACTTCAGAATGCTCAAGAAATGACTAGTAGGGTGTCAGAGTCAATATGGAGAAATATAAATGTAATGTACCACTGGTATCAGCCCTGGATTCTAGTATGTGATTATCTCGATCTATGTTTTCCAATATTTTTTTCAAGTTTTCCAATATTAACAAACCCAATGTATTTTAAATTATGAGTAGAAGCATTTCAAAATTGCAAAGCAAAATCAATTTTAATTTAAAATTGTGTTTAAGTAGTAGAAAGGGAAAACTGTTGCAAAAATCACATTAACAATAAGCCATCAGAATTTCCAACTAATTGTAAATCGCTATTTTAGATGTTGGAGAAAGGCAATGTCCACATCGCAACACTGAGAGACCATTTTGGAGGCAAGACAATCATTGCAATGAATACTCAGTAATACATGGGATAAAAAGAATGTTTTTTGTATAAAAGTCATTGTTAATATTCTTTAGAAGAGAAAACAAATCTCAAAAGTGCCGATGTATCATATATACATATATATATTTCACAAACTATATTGGTTTGCCTGTGCTAATGAGTACCAAACTAACACTACGCACCTGAACATGCTTACTCACTTTTTCCCCCATAGATTTAAAACTATGTAAGAGCAGACATGTGACTGTTTCTTTTCAGTCTTCTTCCAAGTCTTCTATTTTCCATTGCCTATGATAGCACAGTAAATGTCCTTGCTGAACTGAAAATGAAGAATGACGGCTCTGCAGGCAGGATAAGATCTGAGGTAGAGTATAGTACTGTAATCAAGAGTGTAAAATGTACACCTGAAATCTAGCAGCAGCTGTAACAGTAAAATATATAAGAAGCATTGCAAAACAGGAACATTTCTATTTTCTTTAAGCATAGATCAAGAACTTAGTTCTTGTTCTGAGAGAGTTATTGAATCTCTTCCCCCAAAATTAAATTTAACATTTTGAGAAAAAAAAATCCTTGAGGAAAAGTCAGATACGGGGGTATTTTTTTTTATCTTAAAAAAAGGAGGTTAAGGTTGTGAGTTAATATCACCTTTCAAACAAGTTATGGGAAGAAAGAAATAGGACATTCAAAATATGCTTGTACTTCAATAGAAAATCTTTGGATTTGATAACGAGGTGTGTTCTTGATAGACATCTTAAACCCTGAAAGAAGTAGAATATTGTGAACCTCTTTAATTTAAAGAAGGTAGATTCACATTTTTCTGTAATGATCTAAAATTTGTCAGAGAGCGGGAAGAAATAATTTCGCTAGATGATTCATGTTTTTCAATTTTTCTTCCCTCTCACCTTTAAAACCATTTTTATTCTGAAGCAAAAAAGGTAATGAAAAAGAAAAACTTGCCAAAGGTCACCAGGACTTTTAAATGCACTTGACTAGGATGACAGCATTAGAAGTGCCACCAACATTTTGGACACTGAAGAATCACGTTCTTACCTGGGGGCTGGTGATATGTGCCTGTAATACCGGCATCTGGGAGGTTGGAGCAGGATAGCAAATTCACTCCCACCCTGCACAACTCTACAACTTAATGGAGAATCTGTCTCAAATTAAAAAAAATAATAATAATTAAGAAGACTGGGGTTGTAGCCTAGTATGAAGGCCCTGCATTCAATTGCTAGCAATGCAAAACAAAAAATAAAAAGGAGGAATCACACTATTACCATCGTTTCGTATAATAATTGATTTATTACAAACATAAAAACCTCATGAAAAGACTTACTTGTGAAGAAAGGATTAGTGCATTGTTTAGTGTTTGATTGAAAGAAATATAATAGACTCATAATGGAAATTTACCTCATTTCACTGTTTTGTACTGTCTGTATTCTAAGTCATCTCTATTACTGTTACACTCCCTTCCTATGGCATTAAATGTTTTGGATTTATTTCCAGAACATTAAGCCAACTTGTGTTGGTGGTATTTGCTATAAAATAAGGAGAAAGGTCCACAGAATATAATTAGGGAAAAGACATCTTCAATTCAAATATTTATGCATTCCAAGCTCTTTCTACCTGCCAAGTACTTTTCCAGAAACTGAAGGTACACAGATAAATACATCTCCGTTGCTAAAAACGCACTCACATATTGGAGGAAAAACAGACATGGAAGCATAATTACCAAACAAACAGATAGATGATGGATAAAGATTTTTGGAAGGCACTATATTGGTTTGTATGGGGCAGTTCTAGTTTAAACTGTAGTCCTGGTATAATTATAAGGCCCTTTCACCTACAAAAGTATCCTGGTTTGAACAATAAATTATATAGTCACCTCATAAAAACAGCCATATTAATCAAATCTGCCTGAGGTTGTCAGGGAAGCTTTTCCACAGAATAGGGCAGAAAATGGACAAGGGTTAAGAATGCTTTGTCACATGTATTACCTACACCCAAATGGAAAGGAAATAAGGAGTAGAGTGACTTTTATTTCTCTCAGGCTTGTCAGAAGGGTAGAGCAGGAGAGGAACTCATATTGGGTGAAGGAGAGAGACAGACAGGACACTCTATCCCCAGCTGATGGTATGTGATACATACGAGGGTTATCATTAAAGGAACCATTCAACTGTTAATTCCCTGATGGACTCAAGACTGAAAGGTGGGTAAGAAAGAGACAGAGCGGGGGGATGTAAATATAAGAAAGTACATGTTTTACAAAGAAAAGTGGCCTGAAATGGGGTGGAGCTAGCTGTGAGGTTGGGAGTAGAGCTCAATGGTCACAGTGAACAAACTAGGACACCACTGGTTAGGTAATGTTCTTTTCCATGTCATTGTCCAGTGAGTTAATGATTGTATGTGCATACATGCATGGGGTCTTTTTGAGCAACTTTTAAGAATTCTGTATTTGGGAGACCCAATACAGTAGTCTTTGAAAATGTAGAAACATGATGGGAAAAAAAAATTTTCCATGAGGTAACACCTCTTGTGACCCACTCTGAGTACCTTCTAAAAAGAGATCAAGGACTGTAAAGCACATCTCACTGAGCTTGTTCTTTGGCACCCATACAAGGAAAGCAGCCAATAGGTATGTAGCATTCAGGACCCAGACTTTACTCAGAGTTATCCACCACTTGGCCCATGTTCCTTTTGAGATGGAAGAGCTGCAGAGTCTTGCTTACCAATCTGATTTGCATAGCTCTGAGTTACATAAAAATCAGACTGGTGGCAAAGCTATAATTAAAGAGAAACACAACAAAAAACTGAACAATGGACACATTCTGTGCAGTTTAGACTGTTTCAGGGCTCGTCATGGTAAAAAAGATGCCTGCCCCTTCCCTGCACCTAAAAGGAATAGCCAGAAAGTGACACAAGGAGACTCCCTGGAGGTAACGTGGGAGTAAAGAATAGAGTAAACTAAAACTAGACACATGAAGAATGACAAAGGAGTTGGCAAGGACACAAGGTGATGCTGTCTAATATTCTGCATTCACAGCACAGAGATATGTGATTAGGTTAGAATCACTTTTCCCTCTTCCCCAGTTCATTGAAACAGGAATTTGACAGGCCCAAAAATGGAATGACATCTTGATGAAGCTCACCTTTCTCAGAGGCTTAGGAAGGGTGGCTACTCAGCAAAGGCCAGAATTGAATTTCTGTGTTTACAAATTAAAATGCTTCCAGGAAACCAGAAAGAAGGTCTTCTGAAGGCAGTGGAAATGACTCTAGTTAGTTGTTAATAGTACATGAGTTTTGGCATAAAGGAACTGTTTTCAAATCTCTACAACTTACATATTTATAGGAAGATATTTAAACTCCAAGTTTAAGTTCTACACTTTAAAAAAAAATGGGAATAGATATTCCCTATCCCCTCATTCTCATTTTCCATTGCTGCTTTCTATCTGGTTCCAGCTTTGACCTGCTTCCTCAGAATATATACAGGAGGCTGAGGCAAGAGCACACTGCAAGTTCCAGGCCAACCTGTGCTATACAGTGAGCTTGATATGTGTATATTCCTGCTTCAAAACCTCATGTTGCTCTGTTCTTTGAAGTTATGCCAAAAATTAGCTGGGCATAGTGAGATATACCTATAACGCCAGCACTGTAGGAGGTCAAAGCAGGAGAATTGCAAATTTGAGCCTAGGCAAAGCAACTTTGGGAATTAGTGAGGTCTTATTTCAAAATAAAAAATCAAAAGTTCTGGGAATGTAATTCAGTACAAAGTCCCTGGGTTCAATCCCCAGTAACATACCAAAAAAAAATTTGACTAGAACTATATATTAATCCAATACCACCAACTTACAGAACTTTAAAGCCATAAAAATAATATACAACAGAGAGTTTTTGATTGAAGATACTCTGTTTTTTATAACATTGATCCTGTGATCATGCAGGGTAGGTGAACAGGGAATAGGTACTGTATTATTATTATTTTCTACTCTTTTCATTGGAGGTTAAAATAAATTGCCAAAAATCACTGGGTAGTTTCAGATGAATAATCATGAATTCTTGATTTCAAATCTGCCAGGATCTCCACTTGCTGTGACAAGTGAGCCTACAAAAGATGATCCGAAGTGTTAATATTATGTTACGACACTACTTCTCATCACACAGTTAGTATGTTTTCTGGATTTATGCTAGCCCTGGAGTTACCCATGCAATATCGGGAGAAAGTGGTGTAAATTCCCTGCTCAACAACCAAAGCAGTCCTTGTCACCAAAACTATCATATGTTAGTTCCCTTGTCAGTATCTGAAGCCAAGCCTTAGCTTCTAAGGATCTACTTGTTACAAGTGAGTTTATGTGCCTTGAAGCATATGGCCTTGATATATGATCCCAGAGCTAAAGAGCAAGGTATTTCAAGCTGGCCACAATTTTATTGACTCTCAGAGACTTGCTTTGTAGTCTTTCCAATAAACTAGATGAGAAGTTTCTGATGCTCCAAGCTATCCAGTCCTCAGGACTCCATTTCATGATTCAGAGTCCAACAAAACAACTCAAGAGTGCTTTTGTGTGACACTGTGACCACAGGGATAAATAATTGCTTAGTAATTCTCTTTGAGGCAGAAAATTCTAAACATGGAGGAACCATTTCCCCTTAATGGGAGCCAGAAATCCTGTGAGTGCTTGAAATGGCATTCACAAGTCTGAATGGTAAACAGATAAAAACAGGAGCGCACCAGTTGCACAAATGACTTGCTTGTCACAAACTTGTCATTGCAGTAATCTAACATTTCCTTCACAGAGCCCGATGGAAAGTATGGAACAAACAAGCCCTGCTGACGTTTTGGCTCTGTTATGCCTTCCTCCAAGCAAAAGCATCTGCAGCATCTTCCTGTTCTAGACCCTTTATCTACTGAAGTTAGCTGATACTGTAACATGTCAAAGAAATGTTTGACTATTGCATTAACAAGTTGATGACAAGCAAGTTATTCCTGCAGTTGAAATACTGCTGCTTTTAGTAGGCTGCTATTTTGACCTTCATTTTATTATAAAAAGGAACCCTTCCAAGCAGAGCACTGGGAAAGTACCAGTATTGCTGCCTCTGCAGATTCACAAAGGCCACCTGTTGCAGTGTTGATGGAGTGGGCATACCTGGCAGTTTCATCAGATCATTCGTAGGAGTTTTGACTACGTTGAATGAGCCCAAGAATTGCTCTTACAGTGGTAAAATGACCTGCACAAAAATTCATTTTCTCCCACATCATCACTGACCCCTCTCCCCCATGCATGTTCATAATTGTGTGTGCTTGCTTTATCTAATGTTAGTAGCTGGGAAACCTGAATGAAAATTATATACAGCAACTACCCACATAGTTTTGCCAGTTCTTCCTCTTGGTAGCCTCTCTTAGCCTGCTTCTCATTCAGCATAATATCTAGAACTATCTAAACTTCATGAAAGCCATGCTCTTGTCTCATAAAGAGCACTGTATCTCCCTTAAGCCTCCTCACAGAAACCTCAGGCAGCCCTCCGGAAGATACCTTCAGTTCATCTCTAGCTTCAGCTACCAGCAGGGAGTGCTCGTACTCTGTGCAGCTGCTGTGCTCCTGTCTGTCTGAGGAGCCCTCCTCCCCTTGGGGACCCACCCTTGGTGATCTCTGAGTATGCATTCCATTGGGTCCCAGCCTTATCAGCATACAGAACCTCACTGGAGCCTGTAATTGGAACCTTGCCTGTGTGCCCCCATCCTCCAAGTTTCTGCTTTTGTTGGTGCCATGGGATATCAGCACTTAGAACAATGGAGTATTTGCCCTAAGACTTTGGCCTTTTCATAAAACTGAGCTTCTCTTATTCACCAAGGTGTCAGGTACCTTGTGTTCTTTTTAGACCCTTCAGGTCTGGTAAAGGTACACTGATAGTGTCTGGTCTGGTTTAAATATTAACGCGAAAAACTTTCATTTTCTGACTTATTTTCTGGCTGGTGCCACAGGAACTTTCATTTTTAAAAATCATGTGTAAAAATGATTATCATTGTTGAGCCATAAGAAACAAATTTCTTGCCAAAGCAGTGGTAGGCCCTAACTTTTTTAGACTTGGCAACTTGTTCACAGTAGTGTCCCCCATATGAAATGTTTGACTTTACCCCAAATATCTTATGTTGCAATCTATCCCTCTGCTTTGTGGAAAAACTACCTCAGAGGACAGGTGGGAAAGGAATGAGAAGGCCCTGTTCTCTACAGGATTAAGGATATTGTCCCTGAAAAAGTGAGGATAGTTTGAGGCAACAGTTCAAAGTTTCTGCAAAAGAAAATATGTGAATGAACAATTTGAATTTTAAATGGAGTTTTACTGACTTTTTTTTTCTTCTTTAGGTTCCTAATAGGATTTCCATGATTATTTTGTTTCCTTTCTTATTAGAATTTCAATGGCAAAGAAATTATATGCTATTTTTGATTCAGAAAAATATAAAATCTTTTTATGGGAACTCTTAAAATATACATTAGGAAATAGATAAAATGGCCAAAAAAGAAAGATACACGCAAAGAAAGAAAGAAAGAAAGAAAGAAAGAAAGAAAGAAAGAAAGAAAGAGAAAGAAAGAAAGGATTCTGTCTTCCTATTCAGAGGGCTATCTAATTAGTGTGGTTTTAATACTTATTTGTCTATTTTAAGAAAGTAATCAAAAGCAAAAGAAAAAACCTTGTGCAGGAGTCATTTCATTAGATTCATCATAGAATATTAGGGTAAGAAGGGGTTTTGATCCATCACACTGGCTTACTTGAAAGGTGAGGGTGCTGAGATTTAAACATTGTGCCAAACCAAGGCCTAAAGAGATTTTGCCAAAGCAAGGCCTAAAACAAAGGTCTGACTTTCAAATCAGGCAATACCCCCTCAGACATTACATTAGATTTTTTAAAGCTTTCTTTTGAATGAAAACAGTCTCATTTTAATAATTTGCACCAATGTGCTTAAATCTAATAGGATATTTGCTTTTGTAGTTACTGGGACTTCATATGGCTAAGCTAACTATAGAATGTGCATTTTAACAGATTGAAGATCTTTTTTCTAAGCTGTATTTTACTTGAGTAGTGTGAGGAACTTTTATTATTTCAATGAAGTTTTTCCTCTTAAAGAATTCTAACCTTGTATTTAAAAACATATTTTTGAATGGGTCTGTTCGTTTAATACGTACTTGTTTAAGTATGTCATATTCTAGCATTCCAGGAGGCAAAAAGTCCTTTACAGATTAAGAGAAATCCGTGTTTTATTCCCACTTTTAACCATGTTTATTTTGTCCTCGTAGTTGTTAGTTTGGACAAAACATTGATTAAGTCAGAATATCAGCGTTTTTATTTGTTTGGGTTCTTTCTGTTTAGTACGAGCAGAAAAGTTAAATATGAATTTACTTTTTGCAGCTATGATAATTATATACTCTATTTTTTATTTATGCAAAACTTAATTTTCTTTTTGTTTCATTTCTGTTTTTGCATGTTCCAAACATCTGTACTGTGGCTGGTGGCAAGAGTAGCAGTGGCTGGCACTTTTCTGCTACGTTGTGAGAAAAAGAGAATTAGCTGGAATAAAACCTTGCTTTCCATATGGTGGACTTGAAATGCGGCACTGAAAAGGTATCTTCTCTTTTTCTTTTCTGAAACCAGAGATGAAACCCGTGTACAAATAGCAATATTGATGCCAAATCACCTGTTGATTCTCATCAGAAAAGTCCTTGGCAATGCAGCTCTTGTTTCCTCAGTTCCAAAACCTAAATAAATAATCTTTGTATATTGGTAACATCTATCTATATTCAAGACATGTGCCTTTGTTCACTCACTTAAGAGTGACTAAGATTCTCCACATAATTTAGAAATGAACTAGAAGTGTTGCTTTTGGTTGAACAAAATGATCATTTTTTTAAGTATGTTTGGCTGTGAAGTAGTTATTAATTCCTGCAATATTGGAATTGATTCTTGGGAACAATGGAGAGAAAATGGCACTATTCTTTTCCTTTATCTTAATTCTAGTTAGAAAAAATAGTGGTCTGTGTCATAAAAATGCTTTAATATAAAGTATTTCAAATATATAAAGTATAACAAATGATATAGAACCCAGAATACAATAAATGTAAGAATCCAGAACACAAGTAAAACAAACCTTAATAATTTGAAATATTTGCTTCTAGGGTCTGTTTCTATTACTATTCTCTTATCAATTACTTACGGTAGAAAAATTAAATGTATAATTTGATAGGCTAAACTCTGCAACCATGTGACGCAGCCATGTGAAACATTTATAGGACTTGTGAAGGGTCCCTCGTACCTTCTTGCACTTGATGTTCTCCAAAGCTTTGTCAAAGATTAATAACAATCATGAGTACTTTGATCTAAGTCACATGCTATAGCTACAATTAATTCTCCTGAATGTATCATTAAAAATTATTTATTGATTTTCTCACGGTTAGACATAATTTCCAATGTTTTCAATCACAATCAAGTTAATATTTATGTCCATGTACATACAGGGAGGTAGAATTGCTAAGCATTAAGAAACATGAATTTTAAACTTTGCTAGACATTGTAAAGCTTCTCTTCAAAATAACAATGCATAATCTTTGTAATCTGAGGACTTTCCACATGCTTCTTAACATTTGAAATGGTCAGACTTTTAAAATTTTTTTCAATTTAATAAGGATTTAAATAATATCTCAGTTAATTTTTTTTTCCATTTATAAGGCACTGAAGTCCCTCTTGTATGTTACCTGTTTGTATCATTAGCCTGTTTTCTATTGAGTTGTTTTGATATTGTTATTTTGAAGGGTTTTGTTTTGTTGTGGAGTTAGTTGTTTTTGTTTTTAATATAATACTCAGGATTCTCATACCTTTAGGCCATAGGGGATACAAATGTATTTTCCCAATTTGTAGTTTCTCTTTTAACTATGTCTTTAGTAACGTTTATTTAAAAAAAAAAAAAAAAAACTTCTGCTTTTAATGCAGTGAAGCTTATCAATATTTTCCGTAATGATTTGTGCTTTTATGTTATTTGAGAATCCTTTCCATGCGCCCTGTATTTTCTCCTGTTTTAAAGATTTGCTTTCTGTGCTTAGATCATGAACCCATTTTATTCTTCTTAACATGGATAATCCAATTATCCTAACACTATTTAACAAATTAATCATCCTTTACTGACTGATTTATAGTCTCATCCTTTGCCTACATTGAATTTGTTTTTAGAATTTTTATTCCATCCAGTATACTGTTCTATCCTTGTACTAATATCACAGTGCCTTAGCATAACATAATAATATTCTTGTTTAGTAAAGTAAATCTCTCTGTTTTGTTCCCTTTTAAAATTTCTTGGCTTCTCTTGGCATTTTACTATTCAGCATGATAGTTAAGTTTATCAAAAGTTCTGCTGAATTTTATTTGAAATTACATTAATACCGGAGGATAATCTGGGGAACAGGTGACACTTTTACATGTCTTCTGCCCATTAACTCCATCCCTATACTTCTTAGATCTTTCTTTCTATTTGTTAATAATATTTTATAATTTTCCTCATGAAAGTTTTGTGCCTCTAGTTTTAATTTCTTCATATTAACTTAGTTTCTTGTGCTTTGTGTACAGAATCAGTCTTTCATTTCAGTTTATTGATTATTATTGCTGTATATTCATTCACCAACCTTGCTGAATTCTCTTATTACTTCTAATAGCTAACCTTATAGTTCTCTTTTCTATATGGACATCTATAGCATCATAAGTAATGACAAATTTTCTCTTAAACTCCAACTGTTAAATACTCTATTTCTTTTTCCTATCCTATTGTATTGTTAACCTTCCATATAGTGTTAAACAGAAGTCAATGATATTAGGAATAACTATTCTTTTTCATATTTTTATAGAAATATTCGGAAAATGTGATGTTTGCTTGGTTTTTGGGGGGTGTGGATTGTTTTGTTCTTGTTTTGTGAATTATGTATTCCAAGCTGGCCTTGAACTCAGTAGCCTGGAATTCTCCAGGATCCTTGTGATAGCCTAGCATTCATAGCAATCCTTCTGTCTCAGCCTCTAGAATGCTGCGATTATGGTGTGCACCACCACGCTCATATCATTTGAGATCTGGACAGTCAAAATTACTATTCTAAGGAAGTTCTCATCCTCCATTTATAGCTTGCTAGGTATTTTAATCAGCAATACTAGTTATCTATTGCATTTATCTATTGCATTTTCTATATCAATAATATCAATAAAATTTGCAATTAATATGTTCATGTTTTATACTATAGTAATATATTTCCTTATGTTAAGCATTTTTTTACATTCCAGAAAAAAATTTTACTTCATCTTCATGCATTTTTTTATCCACTGTTAAGTAAAATTTCCTGACATCTTATTGTAGTATGTTTGCATGAGGAAATTAGTCTTTAATTTTTATTTTTTAAAACTGTCATTGCAGAGTCTTGGTGTCATGGTGATACTAGACTCAGAAAATAAATTTTAATATATTCTTTTCCTAATTTTGAAATTTTACTATAGGGCGATAGTGGCAAACCTATGGCATGTATTATTTGTTTTTCTTTTAAGACGAGAGATGTTAATGTATGAAGCTTTATTGGTTTTTTGTTTGTTTGTTTCCCTAAACTAAAACCTCAGTATTCAGGTTAGCACTTTGTAATAAATAAGTGGGTTTTGTGTTGCAATTTGGGTTTTCAGTCTCTAAAAGGTTCACCATTGCTGCTGCAGAGATTACCCAAGGTTATAGTCATATAATTTTCAATTTTAAAATCTTTAATTATTACCTCACTGTTATTTGCAATATTATTTATCTGAATCTTTTCTTTCACTAGTTGCCAGACATTTTTCTGTTGCATTTACTTTTTTCAAAGGCTGGCTTTTGATTTTGCTTATTTACACTGTTTTTTTCTTTCTTTCTGTTATTACTCTGCATTTTCTTTCTAGTTTATAAAAGTTTAATGCCATTTTTCTTTGACTAGTACTTGAAGTATGAGTCATTTAATTTCAAAAGCTTGTCTTATTTTTAAAAATTAATTTTAAGTTCTAAATATTCTCCAGGTTTCTCATTAGCTGCATATCATACTTTTATATGTATAGTTTTGTTAAATATTAAATATTTTGTAATGACATTTTGATTTATTTTTAAGGCTGGAGTTAGCTAGAAGTATATTTTTTACTTTCTCAGCATATTTACTGTGTTTTGATTATGATTCTGAATTTAAATATATTGTAAATTTTAATTGAAAAAAATCCTTTTGAATTGCTTTTTTGTGACTATTCAATACTTAGAGTTTATTGCCGGGTCTGGAATCTATAGATAGGTTATCTGTTTTTTCAATACACCTTCTAAAGTTTTTATATGTGTATTTCATTACATATTTTTCTAGCTAGAAAATAAAATCAACTTTTTAATATTTCTTATACTCGCCTTAATGTAAGAAAAGTAACTAATATGTTTTATCTATCTATTGAGTATCAATCTTGTTAGTATAATCGTTGGAGGTTTACTTATATCTATTTTTTATCATATAAAATGTGTTTATCATTGATTTATAAACCAATGTTTAATTATATATACTTATGAATTTTAGATATAATTGTGCCCACAGTTGTTGGTGGGCCCTATGGTCTTCTTTCTGGGTTCATTTTTCTTATTGCTAAATCACACTTTATAGGCAAATTTTTACTTGGGTAGTACACACTTTTTGTATGTTAAAAATTATTTTATTTGTCTTTTATCTTAAATTATAATTTATCTGAGTATTTTGCTCAACAGGTTAAAGATATTACTCAATTGCATCTGTGACTATTATTCTTCCAACTATTCTTAAGAAAAATCTGCTATCAATTTTATCTTTTTTTACAGGTAATCTGCTTTTTCCTTCTGGCAGCTTTTAAGTTTTTTTATCATCCTGTATTTTCTTACAAATATGATTAACTGTAGATTTATGTATAATTATCAGTCATGAATTGAGTGTGCACTATGTAATCTCAAGACTCCAATTCTAGAAAATTCTGGTATTATCTTTTCCCTAATCATTTGTCATTACCTACGTATTTATCTTCTGGAATTCTTTTTTGTTTGTTCGTTGATTTTTGAGATGGGGTCTCACTGCGTAGTCCAGGCTGGCCTCAAACTCCTCTTTTGGAATTTTTACATATATATATATATATATATATATATATATATATATATCCTAATCAATTTAAAATATCTTGACTACTATTTCATTTTCTAACAATTTCTCTCTGTCTCTGTCTCTGACTCTCTCACTCTCTCCCTCTCCCCCTCCCCTCCTGCTCCTGCTTCCCCACCCTCACATAAAGTCTTGCTATGTAGTTCAGGCTGGCCTTGGCCTCATTATACAGCCAGTCTGGCTTCAAACTCAAAATGATCCTCCTGCCTCCACCTCCTGACTGCTTGGATTAAAACGTGCACTAACACACCCTGCTAAAAATTCTATTTTACTTTCTTTAATTTTTTTCTGAATGTTTTCCTTAAAATTACTTTCCTGCTCATTGTCTCCTGGAAATTGTCCTCAAGTTATGCCGTGTGTTGCACTTTTATTGTCAGCAAACACATTTTGAAATTGTAAGATTTCTGACTGAATTTTTTTATCATATTAACCTGTTCTTATTTTGCTGCTGTCTGTTTTTGTTGTATAATTTCTTGTTCTTTTATGGTATAGTTCTCTCTGAGCATCTCAAACTGTCTCATGTTGAGATCACTGTGAAACTCTTTAAAGTCAAATTCATCTGGAGTGACTCTTACAATTATTGGCCCTGTTGGTTGCTTTCTGACTACATTTTAGAATTATATTTCTGACTACATTTTAGAATTTTGTCTTGCAGGTTAGTCTTGGTCCTAGGAATTGTTGTTTGGTTTCTTTTCTTTCTCTCTCTTTTTTCTTCTTTTCTTTCTTTGCTGATATATCCCAAACTAGTGCTTCTCCTATTACTTCTGTCCGCATCCCTGAGTTCCTAGTCCCAGTTCAAATTATAGAGTGGCAGGTTTTAGCTTCATCTCCATAAGAATATTTGATCATTAAGCTATGTCTTTTTCTTTCTACCTTTCAGGAACTGCCATCTTGTGTAACTAAGCAGTAGTTGGCCAACAATGTTGCAGACTTGCTGAAGTAATTAGCCAGAGTCAGGTGCACCCTTTTACCTGCAGCCTTACTGACCCCATTACTCCAAAGACTGGGCTCCTCTTTGGGTGCTTCTGGTTATTATTTCAGTGTGCCTAAGGCTTTAGCACCATTCACTAGTTTTGTTTCTTTGCACAAATAATCAACTTTTTAAAATTCAATTTTGCCACTTTAGTTTTCTCATCTTATACTGAATTTTTAAAGTTACAATATATCTTGAACAACAACTTTTTGATTTTTTTTTACCTCTCGTATGTAATACATCATTTGAAAACAAATGGTATTATAAGTTACAGTTACTGTTTATTGTTTCATTGTGATGGACACCGAGCTTTACATAGATTACCTTATTCAATTCTCTCAGCTATTCTTATTCCCATTATATAGAGTAGGCAATTGAGACAAAATTAGCTAAATAAATTTTCACTTAGGAAAAAGATTATAATTAGTAAATTGCAGGAATCACATTTAAATCCTATTTTCCCTACTACCAAAATTAGTGTCCTTAAACTGCTATCCTGTACTGAGTCTGTAATTTTTAAATTCATTTATTTTTTAACAAATTAATTTAAATAATTTTTATTTTTGTTGAAAATATTCCTAGTCCTACTTTAGCAATGTTATTTTGTTTCCTGTGCTTTTATGCTTCATTGGTGTTCTTGCTCACTCGCTCTCCTCGTGCTCCTTCCTTCTATATCTTTCTCTCTTAATGTATGATTATATTTGTTTCATTTGCTGTCAATCTAGTAATTTGGAGATATTAAAACATAATTTTTTCTAGTAATAGTTACTGTCATTTGTCCAAATAAATACATTTCTATTTTTTAATCAGCATTAATGAAATTGTATACTGTAAAACATAAGGAATGTAACATACCATTTCTTCATACATCTTTTTGTATCATCTGGCTTCTAATTTTTTTCTTGTAATACATTATGTCATATATTGAACATTATTAATTTTTATTGATACAGCAGTAGAGAGAATGATCACCAAAAGGTGACTTATTTTGGGTAGCAGAGTGCTGCTAGGACTAAATAAGTGCTCAATAAATACTTACCAAGTGTTAAATGAACAAACATTTTTTTTATCACATTTGCACCCAAAGAAGGAAAACAGCTGAGATCTTTTTAGAGTCTTCATTTGATATTGCATGACTTCTCATTTCATTTAAAACTGGAATTTTGTAATTGAAGCACCATATAATACAATAAATAACTTTCTGTGAATTCTTTTGTTATGCAGATATGTGCTTTGTAAAGCAACCCGTTGCAATCAATAACCTTCCATTCAATTTAGTTCCATTCATCCCTATTTCTACACTTGCTCCTTTTGCCCCACCCCAAACCACACAATTCATAAATATATTTCATAAGTCTCAAATCAGTAACTACTGGTTTCATTCTGCAAATACTATGAAATTCTTGGATATAAAATAGTGATCAATTGGCAATCATTATATCATATTAAATGTCTCTATACCCATGTTCTTCAAGAATAGTTCGTGTTGTTTATTGTTTAAGGAGAGGAATTTTTTATTTTGGAGAGATTACAAAAAACAAAACAATAAAAATAAAACAAAACAATAGAGACAATACAAGATTTCAAAACAAGCTGATAGGAAATTAACAATAGTCACTATATTGCATATTGTTGTCTTCCAAATAGTTGCTCAGATTACAAGATACAGGCATACAAAACAGATCAAACAATATAAACAATCACAGTTTCTTTCCCTGAACTAATAGGATCAATAATACAATTATCTTAGCTATCTTGTATGTGTGTGTGTGTGTGTGTGTGTGTGTGTGTGTGTATCCCTTCCTTCTCTGCTCTTTTTCCTCAAGGGAGAAGAATTTTTAAAGTAATTCCTATTTTTTTATTTTTGGTATAGTTTCCAAAATCCCCAACTATAGTCAGAGGAAATTCTTTATATGAATTACTGAGAAAGTGGATTTTTTTCACTGATATTACCAAGAAACTTTATGATGATCTAAAATCCACTAGAATAAAAACACTGAGTTTCAATTATAGCAAAGCAGGTTAAATAAAGTAATATAAATTAGCAAAAAGAAAAAAAAGTATAAACTAGGTCATTTCCTGATGTGCAAATTTCATAGAAATTTTAATGATATTTGATTGATTTATAAGGAGTATATATTATTTCTGTTATAAGAACACTCAAGCCTTGTATGTGGCATAATTTTAACAATCTTTTATACATAACAACAGATTGAAATTAAACCGTCTTCCTCGCTGTTTCTATTCTTTAAATTATAAAAAGATTTTTATTATTCTCTTTTTAAAAGCTGTTGAACTGAGAATCAGGAAATTTAATTTCTAGTCCTAGTTCTGTCATTTAACTGACTCTATGACCATGAGTAAATCATTGAACTGTTTGTGCCAGTTTGTCTTTTATAATGTAGAGATTCGAAGTTGATGCTTGAAAAAGTTCTTTGCATTTTTCTGTTCTCATATTCTACATTGTATCTATCCATCAGCAGAAACACCCACATATAAAACTAACTCTAAGTGTGTCCTGCATAGCAGTAACCAAAGGCATTCAACAGGAATCATAAGGAAATATCCAAGAGTGGGAGAATTGTCCCCTAAACAAGACAGTTGAATTTAGAAGATAAATAAATAAAAGGGGAAAACTATAAGTTCATCATCTGAACTGACATGATGAAAGCATTTTTTTTTTTTTTTTTTTTTTGGCACCGAGTCTCAAACTCACAACCTCGCGCCTGCCAGACAGGCGCTTAAGGCACTGAGCCAAACTCCCAGCCCTGGTTTTTTGAGGCAGGGTCGCACTATGTAGCTCAGGCCGGCCTGGAACTCACAACGCTCCGCCTACCTCAGCCTCCCGAGTGCTGGGATTAAAGGCGTGTGCCACCACGCCGGGCGAAAGCATTTTCAAAAGTATTATTGGGTATCATCGTGCAGAATGGATCATGACTAAAGTAATCTGGAACACAGACCAGACAGATATGGTGCTATGGGTCAGTGTAAGATAAGGACAGCACAGACCATACCGACACAGAGATGAAGTATAATCAAAAGATATGAAGATATCGGATATATATTTATTCAAAAATAATAGCTTAAAGTATTTTCTTAAATCATGAAAGGAAAAACAAATATCTAATAAACATGAAAAAATATAATCTCACTACCACTCAACACAATTTATAAAAAATAATAAATCTCAGTGCCAAGAAGTGTGCAGTAAAATAGGCACAATGTAACAAATGAATACATGTCTTACTACAATTTACTTGCCTTCTGAAATACAGGCATATACAGATTTTTCAGTTTTCCCAATCAGAACCCTATATCATTTTGTTTCTATCACCTGTTGTTTCTCAGAGTTTCCGTGTTCCTTTTTTTGGATACTTGTACCTTTGCCTTAGGTGATCAGCCGGCATTTCGACATTCCAACATTGCAAAACCTCATTTTTTTCAGAACTTCATTTTTTTCAGTAATATCTGCTATTAATATGCTCAAACCACATTTACATGCATATGAAATCACTCTCCCTTATCATAAAGGAGGAACTCTGTTTAGATCATTCTGTATGTTGCCAATTATCTTTAACTTCTAAATTTCTGTTATTATAAAAAATTGTTACTCTAATAATGGCATTTTAAGTAATTGAAACAGATGAGAAGGTAGTAAGGGACACATTCAGGATGTCACTGCAAAGTCATTTTTATTGGGTGGAAAAAAATACTACTGATAAATTTATTAGGCACCCTTTTCAAGAATAGATCTCAGTCATCTGCTCTATGTAAAAATGAATAAACATAACAGTTTACTGGGTTCTATCCAAAAATTTGGCCAAATAAGAAGCCCAATTGAAAAACATGAACCACATAAAGTCTTATCAGTTCAAAATACCCAAGTACTTAGTCTGGTCCTTTTCTAACAAAACTGTGTAAAACATAAAACATAATCTTCTTTAAAATCTAAATTCCTTACCTTAGCTAGTGGAAAATTACTGAAGAAACTAAAAGTTTCCAGACCTCACCCTCTTACCCTTGTGCCAGGAGAATGACCACACTTTATCCAGGCCTCCCCTGACTGTACAGATCATCTGACTGTACAAGCTCATCTCCTTTTCAGAAAGTTTTTCTGAACTTTTTCAGAAGACAGAGACTATGTGTCTTTATTATCTCAGGTTCTGTCAAATTGCATGATCATTGAATGGACTGATATAGGAACAGCAGTTTTATTAGGATTATTTTAGTATCTAAAATATAATATAAAGAAAAATTCACTTAGATATGAAGGCCCACACTCTGTATTATAACTCATCTTACTACCATTTAGGCAAATGTCTTTAGAATGATGATAATATGGAGTTATGAACGTCTTTAAGAGTAAATAGCTTTCAAAAACCTATTTTTCTTCAAGATTGAGAGTTAAAGTAGTATAGTTCTTAAGAGCTCATTTGGTAATTAGTGTAGCATCAATAACAAGTCGCTAAATATCTCTGAATTTTAATTTTCACATCTGAGAGATGGGAATAGTCCCCATTGTGGAGGTTGGATAAGCTACTGCTTATCAAACAGCATGATGCTTGGCATTATGGCTACAGTTAATGCCTCGCAGGATAGGTGTCTGAACTTGCACTTGCACCTGGATGGCTGGGACACAGCATGTGGTATACCACTAGGGCACTTACCTGACTCGACCTCAGAATTCAAGGGCATAAGTAGTGTTTTTCAGTCTTTAGTAGCATAAAAATTACTTGGGCAACTAAGTTCCACCTCCAGAAATACTAATTCAATTGGTTTGCTCTGAGGTGAGACCTTGAAATATGTCTTTTTATCATGTTCCTCAAGTTGTTTTGATGTGACTGGTCCTACACCAAGCTCTGAGTAACCCCAGCGTCATGACTCCATCCCAGCCTTGATCATACATCACTTCCAGCCCCTTGCGTTATTCTACAAGATTCGCCCTTCTCAATGCTTGGTGGCTTTGCTATGGGAAACAGCTGTCTCCGCCCCCTCAGTTCATTCCACTGAAGACAGAAGAAAAGAATAGAGAAAGCAAGGTCAATTGAGAAAACTTGAGTAGCTGCAGCAAACTGTCAGTTATTTTGGGTTATTTGGGCTAATGATTTGCATTAGTCCAAAAGTGAGCTGACTTGTAGGGAAAACTTGAACTTTAGAACAATAGTTTTTCCCATAACTATGGGATGACTGGCTATAGTGAAATCTATCTCTTGTTTTGTTTTTTTTTAATGGAATTGCTATCTATAGGATTTAGATGAATAAGCACAGTTGAAGTGCAAAGTGTTAAATACATGCTTCGATTTAGTCAATGCATTTGCACATTGAAGTAATTAGGACGTATTTAAAAGCATTCTGCTTGTAATACTTTGTTCTCCATTTCCTACAAATTAAATTAGTGAAGGCTAGATTTGATTTTTACATCATTTTGAAAATATTTTCTTTTTCTTTTTTTAATTTCCTTAGTATTACATTTTTACAAAGTTCAAAACACAACCAACTGTGACTAAATTCATAAAAATAAAACAAAAACCCAAAGTGCAAGAAAATGAAAAACAGCACAAAGTAATATGCAGAAAAACAACATAAATCATACCTCACAAATATAGTTGTAGTAATATACCTTATCCATGTCTGATCAATTTATAACAAATACTCAGATAGCAAGTAACTCATTCTTTCATTTTAGTTGAGATCACCAAATTTAATTATTCATCCTAATGCAAATAAATAGGAACAGACAACAGATCTACTTAGAAAAATCTTAATAGCCTCCTATTTTCATTGTACTATATATAATGCAATGAATAAATGTAAAGAAAGAATATAAAGTGTACTTTGCTTCCTTGCTTTTAAAGTATTCAAGCAAGATTATTTATTTTTAAGATAAAGTTAGATTTACAGAACCAAGAAATGATTATAGAGCTATTTAGTATAAACTGACAAACTGGAGTTTAAAACCTAATTCTGCATACTATCTGAGTGATCTTTGACAAGTTATTTCACCTCCCTGGGTCTCAGTTTTCACATCTGTAAAGTGAGAATAATATCTATAGTGTAGATTGTTGTAATAATGTGTATTTGAAGTGCCTGACATTTAATATATTCTCAACAAATAGCAGTTCTTATTTTTAATTCAAAAAATAACATAGAAATCCCTCCCACCCAAAAAACTAAACAGAAATATTCTGTGATCTCACTTTCCCAAGGGCTAATAACATGATTCACTGATTTTATCCTAGGACTTTATCAAGATTCCTACAGAAGTGAATGCATGTTTTGCTTTTATTATCTTCTCTCCCCTTAAAATGTTTCCTGTAATGCAAATAGTAACCTCATAATGCATGTTGAGAAATCCTCTTTATATTATTGGAGTGCATAGTTGAATGAATAACCTTTGCCAAAACAAGTTATTATTATATTCTTTCAAAGACAAACAGTAATTTGAATTGGGCTCGGACAAGTCTAATTCTTCCTATTTTTTCTATATTATCATAACTGTAGAAGTACTTATGCTTATGCATATACAGAAGTGAAGGAGAAAGGAACAAAAATAATAGAATTAAATGTGCCTTTTTTTTTTTTTTTTGCAGCACTGGGGATTGAACTCACAACCTTGCACTTGCCAGGGCAGGCGCTTAAGCCGCTGAGCCAAACTCCCCAGCCCTGGTTTTTTGAGGCAGGGTCGCACTGTGTAGCTCAGGCCGGCCTTGCGCTCGCGTTGTAGCCCAAGCCGGCCTCGAACTCACAACGCTCCACCTACCTCAGCCTCCCGAGTGCTGGGATTAAAGGCGTGTGCCACCACGCCCGGCTAAATGTGCTTCTTAGAACACAGAAATGGTGCCCTCTTCAGCCCTGTTTTTCATATATAGAAAATGTTCATTAAGTATATGTTAAATTTAATAAAGAAAAAATTTCTAAGAAAATATCTGTATAGCATATAGGAACTAGTTCAAAAAAATAATATATACAGGTCATAAGAGAGAGCTAAAAACTTACCTGTGGGTATGAATAACTTTCATTAGGTTGCTTAGGTTGGAATAATTAAATTGGTTCCTTGTGAAATGACAGCCATCTTTAATCAGGACCACCAATTCTTAGCTAAGTAGATAAGCCAACAGAGGTGACTGACCTTCAGTCAGAGAAACATGTTATATAAGAAATGGAAGGAACTGTGGAGATTTTCTAATGCAAGGGACTCATTTTTCAGCTGAATGATGCTAAAACACCTGGTGCCTATGTTTGTTGATTCTTGAACTTTAGCTTGGTCTTGTTCATTTTATAACATAGTATGTTGTCTTTGTGTTCCCCAAAACTTGTTCTCCATATATGCATGGTAGCTTCTCTTCCTGTGACCAAAACAGTACAATAGAATATCTTATCGTGCCTCTGATTGGGCTCATCTCATCTATGATGGAATTTTCCATAGCCCCAGAAGGCCACAGATTTTTTTTTAGTATATTACAAATAGATATTAATAAATAAAACATAAAAAGCATTCTTCTTATTTTCATGAAAAAATAAAACAAAATTTCATAACAAAATAGAGAATAACAATGGTTAATACATTTGCATATCATAATCTTAATAAAATGGCCAAAATGTTACTCAGAGTTCAAGTCATAGGCAAAAATTTCTCTTACAAACAAATGAATAACAGCACAAAACTTTCTCTTCAATGAAATGAAATAAATTAGCTTATATATTAAAATATTTTTAAAACAACTGAATAGATCATTTAGGAGATTATTTGGATTCTCCCCTACTTCCTATTTATCTACCTTATATTTTGATACATATATTTTATATTATATATATATATATATAATTTCTTATATAAGAGAAACCATGTGACATTTAAGTTTTTGTGTCAGACTTATTTCATTTAACTTTATGGTCTTCAGTCACATCCATTTGCCTACCAGTGCCTCAAGTATATCTTTCTTTACAGAAGACTTAGTACTCCATTGTGTATGCATACCAAGTATTCTTCATATATTCCTCTGTTGACAGATATATGAGAAATGCAAATTAAAACTAAATTGACATACCTTCTTATCCCAGAAAGAATGACTATCATTGAAAATCAAATAAGACCAGATATTTAGCTCAGTGGTGTAAGCACCTGGCTGGCAGGCGTGAGGTTGTGAGCTCAATCCCTGGTACTGAAGAAAAAAAAAAAAAAGAGAGAAAAATATCAAATAATAACAAATGTTGGTGAGGAAATGGGGAAAGAGGAACCCTTCTGCATTGTTGGTAGGATTGGAACTAGTGTAACCACTATAGAAATCAGTGTGAAGATTCCTCAATAAGCTAAAAATAAAAATTTCATTTGACCCAGTTATGTCATCATACTACATACAGAAATATGTGCATACTCATATTTATAGCAGCACTATTGCTAGATCTTGAATGAAACAGATTTTTATCTGATCTTTAAATTAATTTTTATTTAAAAAACTGTATTAAATTATTATTAATCATTAGTAGCTCATGTAGGTTACCTTAGCTGCTTTTCAGGTGCTTATTAGCTGGTGCTAGATGGAATAGAGAACAAAGAATTGTTATGATTTCATTGGAGAAGAAGTGAGAGGAGAGTTTTCTCCTCAGAGTGCTTCTCAGGGGAAGGCAAGATCAGGTGGGTTGTGGCAGCGGGGTCTAGAGAACCCAGGAAGTCACTGAAGGATTTGAATCTTAGAAAAATAAAGAATAAATATAAATAAATAAATAAAAGTAAAGCAATAGAAGAAAGGACCAGATTAAAAAAAAATTAAAGATGAATACTGCAAGTAGATTTGATTTGTTCTTGTGGTACATCATTTATTGCTGTAACTTCTGTACTCAATGTAGAAGGCTTGTGTTCACCTTGTTTATGTACTGTTACAACTTACTGGTACATGGCTACTGTAAAGCAATGTTTAGAATTCCTGGAAGTAGGTATTAATGGCATCCATGAGGAAAGAAATACAGCTATTTAGTAGGTAAGTATCTTCTCTGTCCACCTAAAGAATGAAGTATGTATAGCTATTGATAGTCAGTTAAACTGACATACCAGGAATTTTTATAAGTGGTTTTCCCATGCTTCACTGAATCTGTGGCTTAGACTTTAGTTGTATACCAGCTGTGCGTGCAAAATCTCATAATTATTCTTACTGTATTAAGCATTTTATAGCAATTTTAGCTCTAAAATGCTATGCAATAGTTTTTATGCAAGTGTACCAGACATGTAAGCTGTTCCAATGAAAACATTTTCTTTCTTTTAGACACATGGTTTTACGTTTCCAAACTTAGCTGTTTGCATTGATGGAAGAATCTTTAGGACAGACATTAGGTTTTTTTCTTTTCCTTTTTGTTTGGGTTGGGGGAGCAGTTGAATTGTCTTGCAGTGCTTTATTCCTTCATACAGACTCATCAGGAAAGGGGCATTTTCCTAATTGTATGGTGCTGGTATTAACAAGTACTACTGCTGAGCACTAGTTCTTCCACAGCCTGTCATATTCAGGAAGGTGCCAGGGAGGAAGCTAGAGTGATCTGTGGTAAACAAGCAGAAGGACATGGACTTCACCTCTCTGGAGAAGGCCGCCACCTTTAATGCTGCTGCACATGCGGCTGCACCCTGCAGTGGCAAGTCTTGGGTCTGAGCCCAAAGCTGGTGTGGAGTTTGAACCCTTGGCATTCTGGCCTAAGGCCAAGTGCTATCAATGGAACCCCACTGACACCTTTAGTTATTCTTCCTAGATTAGGATAGTAATTTACTTGTCTCTTTGATTTCAAGTGTCTGGTTTTGTTTCCAGATGCCTCCCAGTTCGTCTTTATTCCAGGGGTTTCAAAAGACTTTAACCTCATTGGTTCTTTCCTTTGTTGGTTCCATTTGGTGAATGCAGGAGGGATACAGAGAGACTGGAGAGGCAAAGGAAGGGGTCTGTGTATATGTAATGTGGGAGGCATGTAGGGAGGGCTTGGGGAAACTGCAAGAATAAGTGAAAGGCATATTCACTTTTAAAATATCAGCTGTTATACCAGAGCAAATCAGAATGGGGTTTAAGAGGTGATATGTAGGGCAATGCAATGAAAAATGTTATTAGATAGATGCATGTGTAAAAGCACTCCAACCAGCAGTGATCTCAATGTCTCCCGAACGATTACAATATATGAAAGACATGGAGAGACCATAGAAATTTTATCCCAATGCCAATAAGGTAACAGCACTTAGATTTTAACATGTGATAGTAGGAAAAAGCATTTATGCTTGGGTGTCATTTTATGTTTACAAGGGCCTGTCTAGCACTGTTTATTGATTTTACTGCAATTTTTCCCCAGGACCCTGTAGATAGATAATTGCTAGAAATGTCCATCATTAACACAGCAACAAATGCAACCACTGCACTAAGAAAAAGATACACATAGGACCCTGTAAGCAACCCTCAAATGGGGAGGAAGAGAGTCACACAATAACACGTACAGCTATAACTCCAGGCAAACACACACACAACACCCTGTGTAGCCATTGCACTGAGAAAATACACACAGCCCCCTATGCAGCCATCACACATCAGGCAAGTATACACACGACACCCCTGTGCAACCATCACACCAGGCAAAAGCACAGACATAAAATGCTAAGTCAATAGGAATGAACAGCTCATAAAAGCCTACTGGAATAGATCACATCACAGCCAGGTACATCTGTTCTCAGCATTAACCATTATCGTTAGCTTAAAATGCTTAAAATCACTGCATATCCTCAGGTCTAGGGACAGATTATTCCAAGAAGATTCTGCTAAATAGACTTGGCAATGCAATGAAGGGGACCTTTGCTACATTAAAGTGATGCATTTTGCATCTCAAAGGCTGTCAACTGTATTTAGAGGAACTGTGTGATTGGAGAACAATGCTCCAGGATAGGATAGCAATTTTTTTTGGTCCTTCTAAATCTGGAGGTGATTTCTACCCCAACTTGAATTAACAAGTTATCCATTGAATGGATAGCTCTCATATTGGGAGGTGACTAATAAAAGCAGAATTGGAAATAGCTTTCAACTTGTGCTGCAATGGAAGCTGGAAGCCGAGACAGTCTGTTTTACACTGGAAATCTCTGATGGTGTATCATACCTCCAGATCTTAGATCAGACTTCAAGTCATGGACTTGAGATAAATAAGTAGCAACTAAAGTCCTTGCTTCGGAGGGTTGTCTGCCTCTCTGGAGGAATAAAAGAACCACCCACCGCTTCTTTCACCATGCCTTCTCTTTATCCTCTTGCCTTGGTCTGTGATGTTATCCGAACCGTGTGACACACAGGTTAGCACACGGCAAGGGAAACTCGGCATGTTCTTCTGAAGAGTGACCCAAAAGAACAGGTTGGAAAGAGTTTCAAGCTTGCAGTTCTATCTTTCAGTTACAGTGGCGTTTTGTGTTTCTTGTGAGTGAGAGAAGTTTCAAGCTAGCTTGTTAAGAATGATTTACACCATAATTCTAGGAAAAACAAATGTGAGTGACTGAGATTTGAAAGGAAAGAGTAGGGGGAAAGTGCCAGACCAAACAAATCCTAAGTAAATCAGGTGGTTTTTGGGGGTTGTTGGTGGTGGGTTTTTCATTTGTTTCTTCACTTTTTTTTAACAAAAGCGAAAGTGCATGTATTACTGGTAATTCTCTCACCTGGGTGGAATGAAGAAACAGAAAACAGTTGCTCCATTTGTTCCATGTAAAAGCAAATTTTCAAGAGAGGACAGGTGTTTCCCTTAAAGTCTCATGATAGCATCTTGCTAAAAATGAGCAATACTGGAAATGAGAACTAAGAATTCTACATGTGTGTGTATATATATATATATATTTTTTAACCAAATGTGGCAGAAAAGGTTTTGTTAGGGTGAGAGAAAAGCATTTCCCATAAAACAATACACTAGTGACATGAGGTAATTACATGGTGACTGAGACATACCGCATGGTATACGGGAGAATTGTATGATACCTACGTGATAACTATAGTAACTCAAGTTATCACTACCGTATTATCTCCTGATAGCTATATAATTAGTTTGTGTCATCAAAACACCCTAAACTTATGCCTGTTCCAGCTACTCTGGTAGAAAAAAATTAACTTTTTTTGCAAAGGAGAAAAAAAGCTAATGAAGAAAGTTGCCAAGAACAGATATTTTGTAATCTGTGCTAAGTCTCTGCTGGAAAACATGAACAGTAACGAAGCTGAGAAGACAGTAAAAGAAATTCGGGGCAAGGTGCCAGACGCCCAGACGGAAGGAGAATGTGGACCAAAAGATTGCGACAATCGGGTAATTATGGTTTATGAATTTCAGCTTTAATCTGTAGTTCAGTGAGTCCTGATTAAATATCTGTTAAACACAATTAAAGTTTGTTTTTGTATTTCACCGTCTTGATCAGAATAATTAGAGACTGCGTGTTTCATGTCAAAAGTAGCAAGAGGAATTTTAGTGAATGAACATCGTTTTTAAAAGCCATTTGTAGCAACAGCTGTTGGCATTATTTTATATTTTAGTGTTATCAGCATAAAGATGGTCCTCTGGATGCTGAATAGTTTCCAGCAGGACAAGGATGTTGTGCAGTTACGATGGGCCTGTGCTGATGAGGCGTAAATGCTTAAGGGCTGGTAATTGTAGGCAACAATGAGCAGGGAAGATGTAGTTCAGAGAAGCAGATATTTTAGGTGCAAGAAGGAGAGTTGAGGTTTGCCCAGCCAGGCAGCTGAGGGAGGGAATTTCTTATGGCACAGTCAGCCATCCACGTTAGCACCTGCAGATGCTGGATGGCTTCTTGGAGACAGGTTATATACAGTACCTGAAGGAAAGGCTCAAATGGATGTGATGAAAAGAGCTTCGGCTCTACCCTGGTTGATCCTTCACTAAAACTTTGTGTCATCTATTCCTAGACCTGGTAGAAGGAAGTGCTGAAAATATTTACCATATTTATAATGTTATGACTGGAAAAAATATGCATTCTACACAAAGGACATGTTGAAATATAAATAAAATTAACTAAACCTGGGTAAAGGGGGTAAAATAAGACTCTACAAATTAAAACTGAAATTATCATTTTCATGAACTCATGCCAAAATAGAAGTGGGGGGTTGTAAAATATTCTCTAAATAGTATGAGGGCACATGTAAAAATCTCTATGAAGTTTACCATGGTATTAAATTTAAAGAAATTATAAGATACTATCTTGCTTGCTATTTGAAATTTGGGTACCTAGACTATTTTAGTCCCTGTGACAGACAGTCTGATGGTCCCCAACAAAGTCCATGTCCTAATTCTCAGACTCTGTTACCTTAGATGGCAAAGGAGTTTGCAGATGTAGTTCAAGTTGAGGAATTTGAGCTTTAAAGGGTTACCGCAGAATATCTGGGTAGGTCTAATGTAATTTAAAGAGTCCTTCTCAAGGAAAGAGAGAGGTGGAAGAATCAGAGTCAGAACAAATACGATGATAGAAACAGAGGTCAGAGAAACCGAAAGAGGTTCAAGGATGCTACATTTCTATTTGAAGGTGGAGAAAAGCAGCCATGATGCGAGGAATACAGGCAGCTTCAGACACTGGGAAAGTCAAAGAAAGGGATTGTCCTGTCTCCCTGAGAAAGAATGCATCCTAGCTGGTGGCTTGATTTCACACTTCTCCCCTCTAAAACTTTATTTAATTTGTGTTTCTTAAGACAAAATTTGTGGTAATTTGTTACAGCAGCAATAGAAAACTAATACAGTTTCCATGAAACTTCTTCAGAAATATCAAGTCTGTTAAAAGTGCACCCAGGTTTGAGAGAAATATTAAACCTCTACGAATTTAACTTTCTAAAGGCCATTTTCAGGCTGTCGCTTTGGCACCATTTGGAGTTCCCTGTTGTAGTAAAAATGAAAGTCTGTGTATTATACAATAAAATCAAGGGCAAATTCAGCTCTGGCCCCCTAGAATCTCTTACCAGTAGCACAGTTCACATAAGTAGAAATGTCTGCAGGGAGGGAGGATTGTAGACTATCAATAATTTTTTTGACAAGTGTAGCAACACATATCATAGGTTGAACCTAGTGACTTTGCTTACACTTGATCATTTTTGATTTTCAGAAATAACAATTTCATATGGCTCAATATTCCAATATAATCTCATTTAAATCTAACTGACGCCCTTTGTGGATATTCTAGGATAATATTAATTTTTCCCTATGATTAGTAAATATTAGAGTCATGAAGAAGTTATGCTATAAAATGTTTTATTTTCCACATGGCTGATTAAAAAAAATTAAATCTCAATTCACTAGAGATATATTAGCAGATTGAAGAATACAGGTATATATTTTGTATGCTATTCCAAATAAGGGCAGTATAAACTCATCAGATGGAGAAAGGGAGGAGGAAAGGGGATATAAAAAGTATTGAGATGTACCAACCACAATAAATGTAATTCTCATGTATTGCAAACATGTACTAGTAAAATTTTAAAAAGAAGATTGTAGGAGAAAATGAGCATAACCATACAGATACTATATATGACTAAAATTTGCTACCTAGCATCTTTGTAGTCAAAAGTGTATGTAATACTGCAGAAGATAGCATAATGGTGAAAAACTTGGATCTAGTCTTAGACAGGATGCAAATCATGATCTTAACATTTACTAGCAATTTAAATGACCTCCCTATACCTCATTTGCTTTCATCTATGACAATGATATACAATAATACCTAATTTGTGGGCATGTTTGCTGGGTGGATTAAATGAGATAGCAATAAAGGCAAAGCACCTAGAAAAGGACCTGACAGATAGTGAGCACTCAGTAAATCTTAGCTACTGATCTTGTTAGTGTAATGATCCTCCTCATCTACTGGAAAGCAGGAGATTCAATGGAAGGAAGTCTTCCAAAGGAAAATGTGCTTTGTTTATTGTTAGTTATTAAGTTTAGGGAAACTTCTCTTTTTTTTTTCTTTAAGAGCAGAAATATTTATTGAGAGAAAGAAAGCTTCTGGCTGAGAGAGAGACACTTTTTTTGTACCAGGAATCAAACTCAGGATCTTGCGCTTGCCAGGCAGGTGCTTATGCCACTGAGCTATATCCTCAGGCCTTGGAAACTTCTCTTTTTACTTACCATAACAATATGGTATTTCCAATGGTAAAATCCACTCTTAACTGCTCTGGTAGAGTGTGAGAAATGTATCAATTATCTTAGTGCCTGCTTAGAGGAGTTGTATATCTAAATTACATTCTCATAGAAAAGGGAAACAAAGACTGCATCAAAGCTGATAAATATAAAACTTGACCTACAAATTACAGTTATGTATGTTCTTTCATACTATCTATCTAGTGCCTGATAATCACTTTTTCTCTCTCACCTGATCTTCAGAGGATAAAAGAACATACCTGAAATTAAGCTAGAATACTACCTACATAAATGAGCACAGTGGTCTTTCTTTGAATCATCCTTTGTCTTCTCTTCTTCATTGGACCACGCATCTTTTATCCCTTGAACTCCAAGGAAAGCTAGGCATGCCTCAGGGTTTGTGTAGGAGACCAGAACATGGCTACTTAGCTGGTGCTAGGATTTGCATAAGCATTCCTTATCTGAGAAAACATCTCAAGGCAGGAACCTTCCAATCTACCCAAGGAGAATTAAGAGAATTTGTTACAATCATATTCTTTAAAGAGATTTCTAATCTCTTTTGATTAAGGTTTCCATTGATCATCTGATGAAAACTGTGGGCCCTCCCTCCAAAAGAATGCAATCCCTTTTCAAAGGATTCACATATGCCCCTCAAGCCTATAACTGGGCCTTCTGCTGTTACCCATAGTTTATAGCTATAACCTAAGGAAAACTGCTTTGAGTGAACTGACACTATTTGAGATCAGAATTGTGCAGTACTTATTTACCACACAATTCTGGATCAACCACGGATGTATACTGAAGTTCTGGCTTTTAATTACTAAGATTAGTACCTTTGATGCTAATGTGCTAGAAAAATAACTATTTCCTCCTATAGCATTTTGAGGTATGTTTAAAGAATGACCAGGATAAAGTTGTTGTACAGAGAATGGGGTATAATATAGAGGAGCAAAAGGGCCAACTAACAGTTTTTAGAAGTCTAAAGCTGAAGATTGAAAGTATCTCATAGCATTGTAAGATATTGCCTCATGGAGCATTTGAGGAGTCTGCTTTTGAGCAGCCCAGGGAGCAGAAACATTTGCGAGGTGTAGGATCTCCTGTATTTTTGCTCATCTACAGGTTTGTGTTTTGATCTAAAACTGTTTTTTTCCTGAAAGGAAGAGGAAAAGGAAATGTGAGCCCAGTCCAGTGATGTTTGTTAATAAAGCAATGTTATTTGGAGGGACGTAGGAGGTTTGCTAAAGTGACCAAGTCATCAGTAAGCAGAAACTTCAATAGGTAAAGAAGTTGTGGAGAATATGGACTGTTTTACTAAGGTTCATCACGTGTCAAACTCCTCTGTTTCCATGAAACTGTCTAAAACCATGTTGTCTAGGTTCTACTGTTTTTTCAAATGTGGGTTTAAATGTCCTGCTTCTTCAATACCTCGTCTCCCCAAAGTAGTTCACTGAAAAGATCACCTAAACTGAATGGAGGCAATATGCAACCTAAATTGCATAAGCATAAGAAATGAAAGAAATTCTTTTCCTTGTTTATTAGTGTTGTGTTTATAGGTGTTTCCCAATGGAATTAAAAGATTACATCTAGAGATAGGTATTTGTGCAATACACCGGGGCTTTTCTGAATTACTGATATGCTTGAAAGAAGTTTAGTTTAATTATTCTTTGTCAACCAACTGAAATGCCTTAGTAAATGATAAATCATAATATGGCCAAGAATAATAGCCTGTGTGAAAATAGCTATTTATTAGTACCTTGTGGACAGCTTATTTTCACTGATAAACTGAAAAGTTATATAAACTATATTAAACATTTCTCAATAATATTCATAAACAATGCAAATTTATTTAAAAATATGCAATTATATATAAAATATGTGTGGATAGTCATTCAGAAGGCAAAGGTGAGGGAAGCCTTTTCCAAAGGGGAATTCCTGAGATTACAGGTTGTAGCCACAGGGTAAGGACAAAGAGATGAGAAACCGCATTAGAGTTAAGGGTACATTGTATTTCATAATCAGAGTTCATAGAATGACCTTGCAAATTATATTTTCAGGAAAACATGAACATAACATTGTAGTATCATAGAATAGCCTTATTCTATGGGTCGACAAAAATTAGGTACTATACTTGAGAAGCATGCTGCATATATACCTAAGCTTCCTTTAGAAGAGAACTTAACAACTGGTTACTGCTGTAGGGTTTTTTTTTTTTAATGAAAATTGAAAAATAATGTAATAAGATTTCTTAACCTTCTACTACCCTAGGTCTTTAAACTCTTTTATACACTTCCTTTTCTCTTCATTTCCCAGAATGTCCTTCTTCTGGGGTGCAGAATATAAATTATTTTATATAAATTTCAAGAATGACTATTCCCTCACTAAGTCATTTCAAAGCTGAGAAGATAACACAGAACTCCTAACAACCAGTACAATTCAAACCACTCATCTCCTAACTCCTAATAAAACTGGTTGTTAATCTTCTCTGATTTGTATACATCTTTCAAGTCATAAAAGCATCTAAACCAAATGTATTCTTTCAGACACAATGATCAGGTAACTTAATACCTCTGCTCAGAGATGCAGCGTCCCTTTGTATCCCATTCTGAATAGGACTGTCATTTCTAGTTGACACTTTACATCGAAAGTCATTTTTGTCAGTTCACTGTCTGCTCTTTCTTAGTTTTCTAGAACATTCCTAATTCTCAAAAGAATTTCTTCTTCCACAGAAGAATGCTAGGAATTTCCAATTTCATTATCTCTTTGGTATATTTCATTAATTATTGAGATTTAATTGCCTGTTTCTCTGCCCAAAAATATATCTAAGTCTTGTCATTAAAGACATTAATAATCAGAATATTGTGAGCACCAAAAAGTATAGTTAAATTGAACATTACTCTGAGTTGACGAGAGAACAAGGAATTTCTAAGTGGAAAGGGCTCTCCTAATTGTAATGACTTCTTAAGGGTCATTCATTATTTAGGGAATTTTCTTAAAATGGAATGAATCACTGTAGGAGTCTTTGTTCCTTCTCTTACTTATGTTGAACTATTCACTTCATATAGGTTGTGAAATAATTTCTACAATAAGACCAGCTGATGTTTTGTGACTGAGTCTAGATGGTATATCCTGAAAAGTAGCTTTTATTTTCCCACCAGTTCTGGCTATCTGTACCCCATAAAGAAAGAATGGCATAAAAATACTATTATTAAATGGAGAAACAGAACTTCCAAAACTTATTTGCTGAAAAATAATAATTAAGTAAGTCTTTAATGCTATAGAGATTATTAACTAAAAAGATGGAAGAGAAATTTAAAATCACAGGTACATTAGAAAACAACACTGCAAGAACCGGGCATGGTGGCGCACGCCTTTAATCCCAGCACTTGGGAGGCTGAGGTAGGAGGAGTGTTGTGAGTTCGAGGCCAGCTTGGGCTACAACGTGAGCGCAAGGCCAGCCTGAGCTACACAGCACGACCCTGCCTCAAAAAACCAGGGCCGGGAGTTTGGCTCAGTGACTTAAGCACCTGTCTGACAGGCGCGAGGTTGTGAGTTCAATCACCAGTGCTGCAAAAAAAAAAAAAAAAAAAAAAAAAAAAAAAAAAAAAAAAAAAAAAAAAAAAAAAAAAAAAAAAAAAAGGGGGTGAAAAAAAAAAAAAAAAAAAAAAAAAAAAAAAAAAAAAAAAAAAAAAAAAAAAAAGAAAAGAAAAGAACACTGCAGAAGTATGAAAAATATGGTGCTTTCAGAATCTAAAGCCCCTAAAGATACAACACACTACAAGAACTAATGGAAAAGGATGAAGTTCTGGACGGAACATTTATAATAACAGTGCATTTACCAACATAAGAACAGTCTACAATGTACAAGGGATCCTATCTCCTAAAGAGATTTGATAGATTGGGAAGTTGGGGGAGAATTTAAAAGAAAAGGTCAATACTGATGAGATACATAAATAGAACTCTTAGAATATACTTGAAAATCATGAATTCTACCACGCAATTGTTCATCTTTTACCCTACCTTGTAGAAACTATAAAGAAATCCGGAGGTGAAGAGAAACCCACAGGAAGGAAACAGTTAACTTTTCATTAGCATGCATATTCTGATTTTTTAAATAATGTGTTTATATTGGATATGGAATTGTGTTACCTTCCATTAATACAGAGGATTAAAAAGAAAAAGACAAAGGAGTTGAAGGCAGCAATACCTATGTTATCTCCCAACGTATTTGTGAAAGACACTGATCAAACTTGCAGTTTCAAGCTGCTTAAATCCTTCTCACTGATGGTTCCAAATCAAGTGCTCACATTTGTGGGACAATTAAAGCCAGCAGGGTCTGTGGCTCCCTAACCCAGGTTTATTGTGTATAAAGTAAACAGCCACTTGCAATTTAGTGAGTAAGCGCAGGTCTTTCATGATAAGCATACCCACCCCACTGAAAACTGATCAGTTTCTTTGCTAGGCAGTGGCATTCAGAAGTCCCCTATGGAGCATTATCCCACGTCTGAGGGTCATTACTCTTCTACGGAAGCACTGACAGTTGTGATGAATGGTAGTATCTGGGAAGAGAAGTGTTTGGATATTTAAACAGATTACATTTTCCTTTTAGAGCAATAGACATTAGACCACGTCTTAGACTGTGTATGCATGTGGATAGCAGAGATGGAATCAGAGCAACTCACATGTGAACTAGTGATATCCAGATGTACTATTATTTCTACAGGAGAAATGGGCTGGATTATGTATCTTGTCATGGCATTATATGCGCTGCAAAGCAACTGGTGATACCCATATATAGCTGCTGAGATGTGAAGATGTCAACAGGCATAAGATTCTGTCCATCGCTGTTATCTGCAACAGTACCCATTACCTGCCAGCCAGTAAACATCCCATTTACACCATCTGCAATGAATTAAAAACTGACGAAAAGAATCAGGATCAGTTTGAGTTGCAACATGATTGTCAAGTTTATTTTCATGTCTGGAAGCCCTTTCGTTCTTTGAGACACATTAGGGGAAAAATATATGATGAAGAAACCTAGGAAGAGCTTTGCAGTGGCAGATCTGATAATTATCAGGGTTCTAACCAGGAATTTACAAATATAATTAGCTTCTTAAAGTGTGAGAAAATCTAGGCCTTTGTCAATTCCTCTTTTCTGCTCCTCCTTCTCTGTGGTTTTCTTGTAAGTTGGAACTGGGAATCAGTGTTTGATACTCATAAATTGATGCTGACTACAGTGAGAAATATTTCCTAAGAATGTATATTTCAACATAAACTCTGAAGCAAAGCTGCCACTGTATCCAGCAAGTAAGTGATGATTAGTTTCTAATTTACACGTGCAGTGATTTCTTTGGCAAGTGCGAATTCCATGTCCTACAGTAAGGTGCTTTGTAGCTGTTCCTTCTTGAAATGGTTATTGGAGTATTAAAAAGATACAGAGGTCTACCAGCACTTCAGGCTATTTAATTTCTATATAATCAAACTAGCTGTCTGTCCAGATTACACATGTGGGTCATCCACTGGTGGAAACTGCAGAGCAAAAGATCAAATAGAGGTCTCATGTATAAACCACATGAGATACAGCAGAATGATTTGACATTTATTCATATACATCACCTTTTATGAATAGAATCTCTTCTTTTATCTTCTATTTTCTTTATCAGATATTCCATTAGTGAGGAAATAACTTTGAATCTCACATTAAAGATAGGAAAGTAGAGTCTTGGTGTTACCCAAGGTACTCTTCTGTACAAAGAGATGAATTCTGAAATGAATATGTTGAAGATGGACTCTGTATTTAACCCTGTTTATGCAGGGGGATTTCACTCCCAGAAATCCATCTCTTCTTCCCACACATTGCTCTGTGGTAGTAACATAGGAAAGAGATTCTGCATTGCCTCGTCTCTTAACAGAGAAAAGGAGAAGGGGCATGGGGTGGAGTTTGTTTCTTTGAATCATTTTGTTACAATTGAGTGGACCAAAATAGTCCAAGTTCTTGTGTACAACAAAGAAAGAATCACCAAGCATTTATTGTGGATCACAGGACAGTAGCAGTAACAAGTAGAAGGGCAGCAGGAACAAGCAGAAGGAAGAGGAACCCAGGAAGAGGAACTCTGGAAGAACCTTGATGAGCCTCTGCACAACTGACCCTTCCTATATTTAAAGGGTCAGATACCCCTAACTTGAGGTGCCTCCTGTTGTGGTCAGACACCTCTGCTTCCAGATATCTTCCATTCTGTATCTCACTGGTGTTGCAACTAATGATCTGCTGCCTAGGGAATCAAGACCTCCAAAGCTTAAACATGGATAATCACCAGGGCAGTGCCATGGCCACAGCTGAATGAAGGGAAAGGAGTGGATCCCACTTTTGACTGTATCAGTTTCAGGCGTCTCTTGCCTTCAGTGTTTCACTCAAGTGGTCCTTGGTTGCCTTTCAAATGAGACAGGAAGAAACAGAGTAAAGAAACTGATGACTTCATCTGGAAAGGCTTTTTAACCAACAGAGATAAACTTTCTGTGACCCCTGTCATCAAATGTATGACACTGACAAGGATGGAAAGGAAACACGAAACTATGATTAACTCTTCCATATTTTGCTTGGGAACTGGTCTGAATGGTGCTACAGTTTGGCAGGAGGCAACATCTTTATCACAAGCACATCTGTACATTTCTAGAGGAAAAGACACAGAACTCTTAGTAGAGGATTTTTTGAGCTACTGGACTTACTGCCAGAATAAGGAAGATAAATTGTCACATTGTGGGCATAAGGACGCTATTTTGGAGAACCCAACAAGGGAATGGATGAGTTCCCTTTTCTTTCCTCTTCTGGTCTACCCAATCCTGACAAAGTTAATTACTGAAGTCACAGAACTTGAGAAGGTACGCTTTGCTTCTGTAGAAATAAAATTTGGTTATATTTAAGACACATCAGTCTTGAACAGTGCATTTTCAAACTACTGTGGAAAGGATATACCAGATAAGCTACTCTGTGAACTTACGTGTTCATTTTAAGTGATATAAACTGGACCACTCTAATAATTAGATTGAATTAGAAAAGTTACAGTTCGTCTCTGCAGCACCAGAAAAGAGAAGCCTTGTGTACATTCAGTAGATAATACCTTAAAAAAAAAAAAAACACAAAATCCTGACTTTTACTTATTTGCTGAAGATCAAAGAAATAGGAGATTGTGCTTGAAGATGTGAAAATTAAACTATATTTTTATGTTCTTCCTATAAAATTATTTAGCACAAGTGCCACAAACTGGTATGAATCGAGCTGCTGTGCTCACGACATGCTGATGAATACTTTATGCATCACATCAGACATTTATACAGAAGCAAAATGGTAGATTCTTAAAAATCCGTTGTACTTAAGTAATAATACAGTTGCTTTACCTGCCTTGTGACAATTTAGACCGGATTATTTTCCAAGTCTAAGGACCCAATTAAACATTAGGCATTGCACCCAGATGCCATCTTGGCAAAATAGCATACAAATGTCCCAAGAAATAAATGTAGATTTGGAGAGAACAGGGAAATTTGCAAAACTATATTGAAGATACTTCATGGAGTGACACCAAATCAATAGTCCAGCTTTGGTTCATTTTTGTGTAATGATATAAGAGTGTAATAGAAAACAATTCTGAGGACAAAAATGTCATACAGAATAATAGGCATAATCTTCATAATGTATCATAAATCCTAAGCTTACACCTTAGCTGTGAATGAGCACATGGAGAGAAACTGTGTATGAATACCTGGCCTTTTGGTTTAGCTTCATCTTAATCTACCAGACACAAGAGGATTTGTGTATCTTTTAACAACAACATACATGGCTCAAATTGCCTGGTGTAGCAGCCAGTGGCCACATCTGCAGCAAACAAAGTTTTTTTGTGTGTGTGGAGGGTGTTCCCAGAGCTTCTAACCATGTAGGTAACCATAATTATATTATTTAGAAATCCATGTCAGAGGAAAAGCTCTTCTAACTTTAACCATTTCCCCATTAATTTTGGGCTGTTTGGAAACAGACAATGGCAAAATTTATTGAATCTCAGTAACTGTTATTTTGATGACTCTAAAGTAGAATTAATTGGTGAATTGCTGAGAGAATTTTTTTTTAAAAAAAGAAAAAAGCAAGTAAAAAGTTCAAAATGGTGTCCGTTGTTCTTCATTTCATGATCTTTTTGGACTAGATTTTATAAATCTTTTTTTTTTTTTTTTTTTTTTTGCGGCACCGGGGATTGAACTCACAGCCTTGCGCCTGCCAGAGCAGGCGCTTAAGCCACTGAGCCAAACTCCCAGCCCTGGTTTTTTGAGGCAGGGTCGCACTATGTAGCTCAGGTCGGCCTTGCGCCGCGTTGTAGCCCAAGCCGGCCTCGAACTCACAACGCTCCGCCTACCTCA
>RJWM01004064.1:0-28456 GCA_004363535.1 Dasyprocta punctata | reverse complement strand
GATTTTATAAATCTTGATGTCTGTTCCCAGAGAAATCTGGAAAACCGAAATAGTACATACTGTTAAGCTATTTTAGTGAACAGGTACCTAGAATGTAGAATGTTCATGTTTTTAGCTAAAGATGAGCTTTCATTCATTTATAGAATTAAATGTGTGTCTTGGTTACTTTTCACTGGTTGTTGAGACAAAACACCTGACACACAAACTAGGGAAGGAAAGATTTATTTAGCTTACAGTTTTTGGAGGTTTCAGTCCACAATCAGCTGGCTCCAAGGCAGGGTAGCATGGCACAGGAACAACACTTCAAGGCAGCAGCTGAGCAAAAGCAGCCAGAGTAAAAGTGGGGGCAAGAGCAAGCCTCTTCTCTTCCCTTACATAGTACACAGGACATCTCCCCCCTCCAGGGTGGGTGTAACTTCACAAACATCCTTGCCTTCCTTTGCACAGGATGAGGATGTTTACCAAGTAAGACCCCTGGCTCCCGGCTGAGTCTCTCAGCTAAACTTCTGACCTTCTCAAATTGTAACAATGACCAGGTAACTGTGGTTTACACCCCAGGATGTAAAGCTGCTGAGTTACTTAATTAAGCTGCTAGACTTCTCAAGTTGACACAATGTATAAACCATAGCAATGTGTTCCTAATTTTTTGTGAGTTTTTTTTTCTTCAAGGATCATATTGACAAGCATACAGAAATATCTGGACATAATCACAGTACTTCTACTCACATTCTTACTTATACTCACATACTCTCTGATTTCAAAACTAATGTTCCCTATATGTGGGGAAAGTATTTTTTATTGTGTGTCATATTACAAGTGACAATTCCACCTACAGCAGTTTCTAAGAGTAGAGAATAAAATAGCTCTTCTTTCACAGAGCATTTTTTCTGAATATCTTTCTTTTAATCACTCTTTTCTTCACTTCTCTTAGCCTCACCTATTCAATGAATATCATGCTTCTACCTATAAACTCTCACCAGTAACAAGCTTTTGTACACTTTTTTTCATGAAATTTAGTGCTACATGATTGTAACTGTATCTAGTGTATTTATTAATTGTGAATTTGTTAAGGGTAAATTGGTACTGTGCCTTAGAATATAGTCGATATTCAATAAACATTAGTCCTCAGATTGAATCTCTTTCTTATGAATAAGAATTTTTTTCCAGAATTTCCACTATTATTGCAAGAGAGACTGAAAAATAAATGTATTGCTATATTCAAAATTAGGAGTAGAGCGTATTTTTAACCCTTGTAAATCTTCAAACCCTCTTTGTTTCAGATGCGTTTACTTTAGAACCTCTTCTAAAAAATGTTTTATGTTCTGTATTCTCAAAAGATATTAAAAAGCATAATAAATTCATAAAGTGAAGGAAAATAAAGATATCAAGAAGGGAACCAGAAAATAAGAAATCGTAACTTTGTTCCTATCAGGTGAAAGAACAGTCAGTATTTAAAGAAAACCTCCCCTCCCTTGTCCCCCCTCCAAAAAAGCATTACTCAGAAAACTAGACCAACACACATACTGACATCATCTCTTCAAGGTTTCCTCCATAAATGAAGAAAAAAATACATCACTGAAGAATGGTCCTCTTGTCTGGCATCATGCTTACTCAGAGCTGTGGACAAATCAGCTTGCAGTTTGGACTTCAATCTATCCACAGTGAATGTGGATCTATTTGATTGCTCTGTGCAAGCCATCAAGCAAACTGTGGAAAAAGTGATGTTAATACAACCTGTCACTGAACTAAAATGTACTGAATAAATATTTTAATTGAATAAGAAAAACAGGATCAAATATGATGAGAAGAAAAAAGAATTAAAGAAGACACAATTATATAGGAGTAAAAAAAATATTTGATGAGAAGAAAATTGAGAAAGCACAGCCAGAAAGACAAAATAGAATAAATGAGGTAATTGGAGGAAATTGCTCAAGCAAGGATAATGTCAGGTGTAAAGTATATTTTTTAACTGATATGTTCACCAACAAATAGTAAACAAATCAGCTAAAAAATAATAAATAAGTCATTGTGTAACCTGTTGTAAAATCAACCCTGCCCACAGCTTTCCAAGAATGAATATTCTTGGTATGATGATTAAAAATTCAAAGGGAGGGGGCTCAAAGGAGGGCAGTAGTAAATTGTTTATATACTAAATTGAGCATCATTAGCACTTGTATAGTTTGGTGGAAATTGCTGTGTGAAAGCCAAATTTTTGTTTACAAAAAGAAATTGATGCTGTAGTGAGAATAGATTGTACTGCAAAAACTCATGATATGAGGAACCACTGGAATAGAGTAATAGTATCATACTGGAAAAAAATAGGAGCAATGATATACATTGGATGTTTAATTTGACATTAATTTGAAAATATCTAGAAATATGGGACCAATAGAAGAATTATTTTATATAGTTTCCCCACTGTACTAAGTCTAAATGCATTTTAAAATATTTAATCATACCTAGTATGCAAAGTGGCCTGCTTAAAAGAAATCTCATTTAAAGTCGTAAGGATAGGTAAGTGAGACTACCTAAAATGAACACAAAAACATTGCCTGATTGGAGAGATGTTTAGTAAAATATATAAAATGTTTTATTCCTCAAGTTAAGAGGAACCTCTGCCATTATATAGAAAGCTATAGAACTGTTATCCTTCATCTTTTCTCAGTAGTCGAAGTTCAGAAATAAATATAATAATAAATTAGTATATTAAGAGGCTTTCACGTGTTTATTTCTTCTGGTACTATTTTTCTTTAACTGCTGTGAAGTTATTTTGTTACCTTTGACTAAAAGGTAGGTTTTTACTATTTCATAATTATGAAGAAATGAGATTAATGCAAATATTTTTGTGCTCCCTTTGCATTGTAAATGGTTAAGAAATAGTCTCACCATTTAAAAAAAAACTTGGTATATTTTTGACATGCTTGTACATGAATTTAATTGTAAAACTAATTGATTTCCTAGGACTCTTTAGTACCTTCGTTGTAAGAGATGATATAGGAGATCAGGGCTGATAGTCTGCTCCCCACGGGTTTCTATTACACCTGAACTGAGGACAAACAGAGCCGCTGCTGTTGGATTCCCACGCAGCAATTTGTGCAAAAGAAGTGTGGATTTTCCTTTCTTCTCTCACTCACAAACAAGAGGGAGTCTGCAGTGTAACTGATTACAGTTCTGACTCCATGGCTGTAAGGGCAAAATCTCAGTGAGGCATAGAATAGTTACCTGCCTATGTATCCCTTCCAAGGAGCCATGAGATCTTTGATCAAGACATACCTGAGTAGACATTTAAACTCACAGCAGCTAACTCATCTATTCACTGGCTTCATCTAATGTATAAGTATTATTTGAGAAGAAAGGAGGTGACCAAGTAAGCTAAAAAAAATTACTTGATTTTTAAATAGCTAATATGGCACATGTATCACAAATGAAAGTAGTCAGTGTCCTAAGAATTACAGACAATATAAAATTAACATAAAAATTAAAATGTACCCTTTACGTAATGTTGCGATAAAATTTAAACTGTTTTCCACTCAACGAAAGAACTTTTTATGGTTCCTTTGTGTGAACTTCGCGTATATCTTGTTGTAAACTATACACATATAACCAATAAATACTTATCCAATAAAAATACAGCAGTTGAATGAAAATTACAAGCAGTTATTTAACATTAAGGTAAAAATGTGCACATACGTGCACACACACACCTAACTGTTTGTGTGTCCTATCATTAGCCAAAGAGACTTCTACTGTATCTGTCCATTTCCATTTGCAGTTACTTCCCAGATAACCTTTCCTGAGGACCTAGTACAAAGTCATTTTAAAAACCTTGTTTTTCTTTTGCCCTTCCTTTCCATTCAGCCACTCTAAATTCTGCCAGGTCTCTCCCAGGAGTATCTCTTCAGTTAACATCTTTCTTCTCTTCGTTTTTTGGGGCTCAGAGTAGGTCTTTAAAATGTCGACCATTATCCTCCTTTTTGAATCATTCAAATTAGGGTGCCTTTCCCTCAGCTATTTTCATAGAACACACTTTGTAATCAGTTACAATAAATGCTGCCACCCATCTTTTCTCACAGATCTTTTCTTGGCCTAGGATTGTGTACCACATCTTTTCTACCTCTAGATTAAAATTTAAGTTACTCATCTGGCTGTAAACCCTGTTACTACCAATTATTCTCATTGACTGCCTCTTCTTCCTCAGCTCCAGGATCCCCATCAACTTCTCCTTTCACTAAAATGGAATGCTTTATTTGGCATCTTGGCAATCTTTAGGGGGCAAAAACAGTTGGTTCCTCACATGGCACCTGTATTTATCACAAGCTCTTCACTGCCCTGCTTTCTCTGCTTTAGCCAAGCCATTCACCTCGCTGTTCCCATGTCCATGCCTCTGTTTATGCCATTTCTCAACTCTATGATTCTCTTTATTCCCTCCATCACTCTGTTCAGATTCTTTTTCTTATCATCTCTATTATCCTTAAGTAACTGCATACTCTGTACTGCCTTATATTTTGATCTATATAGGTGAGCAGTGTTATCTGTATAGGTTTTGTTTTGCCCTCACTCCAAAATATTATAAATATTTTCAGGAATTAGATAACATCTCCTTTAAATATGCTACAAAATTTCTTACATAAAATGTTTTTGTTTTAAAGAGAAAAAATAATAAAAGCGATGCAAAATTTCAAAACAAGATAGTAGGACAGTAACAATGGTTAATACATTGAGTATTGTTATCTTCAAAGTAGTTGCTCAGATTACAAGATGTAGGCATGAAAAATAAATCAATCAGTATAAGCACAAGCCTTTATTTTCAATGAACTAACAGGATTTAGAATAACTATCTTAACTATCATATGTATATACTTTTTTTCTTTTCCCCTCTCCTCCATTCCAGTTTTTCCTATTTTTGAACAGCATCTTCCTATTTCTCAATATCTATTGTACATTTTGGATCTTATTTACCCTTTCAGTTTCTTGCACTAGGGAGACAATACGATGTTTACAGAAGCAAGTCTAATTTACTTCACTTATGAATATCATTTCAAGTTGCATTTCTTTATCTATAAAAGTCTCAAGTTCATCCTTCTTTATAGCTGAGTAGTACTCCATTGTGTAAAATACCAGACTTTTTTTTATCAGTTCCTTGGTTGATGGCCATTTAGGTTGTGTCCAAAATTTAGCTATTATGAATTGTACTACTATAAATATGGGTGCACATATATTGCTGTGATATGATGTTTTTAATTCTTCTGGGAAAATACCCAGAAGGGGACTGTGTCGAATGGAACCTCTAATTCTAGTTTTTTGAGGAATTTCCATATTGATTTCCACAGTAGTTGCACCAGTCTACACTCCCACCAACAGTGGGGAAGGGTTCCTTTTTTCCCACATTCCCTCTAGCACTTGTTATTGATTTCTTGATGGTAACCATTTTATCTGGAGTGAGATGGAATCTAACTGCTGTTTTAATTTACACCTCTCAAATGACCAATGATGTTGACCATTTTTTCATATACTTACTTGTTATTTGTATGTCTTCATCTGAGAAGTGCATTTTCATCTCAGATGCTCATTTTTGGATTTGGTCTTTGAATTTGGGGTGTGTAATTTTTTTCAATTCTTTATGTTTTAAATATAAGTCCTTTGTTTGAGGGGCAGTTGGCTAAAATTTTCCCCACTCTATGGGTTGTTTTTTCACTCTGTTGGTCATTTCTTTTGTTGTGCAGAATCTTTTTAATAAGATGAGATCCCAGTTGTTGATTCTTTGAAGTATTTCCCGTGACGTTTGGGTTTTGGTCATAAAGTCTCTGCCTGCACCTATGTTTTTGAGATTTGTACCTATTTTCTCTTCCAGTAGATTTAGTGTTTATGTTTTAATATTTAGATCTTTGATCCACTTTGCTTTAGTTTACTGCATGGTGATAGACATGGGTAAGTTTCAGTCTTCAGCATGTAAGGGCCAGTTTTTCCAGCACCATTTATTCAAGAGGCTATCTTTCTTCTAGTGAACATGTTTAGCCCTTTTGTCAAAGATAAGATGGAGTGTTTGTAGTTGTGTCTGCATCCTCTAATCTGTACCACTGATCCTCAGATCTGGTTTTTTGCCAGTACCATACTGATTTTATCACAGTAGCTTTGTAGTATAATTTCAAGTCAGGCATTGTGATGCCTCCTGTCTTGCCTTTGTTGCCCAGGATAGCCTTTGCTATTCTAGGTCTCTTCTGTTTCCAAATGAATTTTAGAAAGGTTTTCTGTAGATCTGTGAGGTACGCTAATGGTATTTTGATAGAGATTGCATTAACTCTATATAAGAATTTTGGGAGTATTGCCATTTTCACTATATTGGTTCTTCCTACCCATGAGCAAGGGATATCGTTCCATTTTCTAATATCCTCTTCAATCTCATTTTTCAGAGTATTATAATTTTCAATATATAGATTTTTTTTCCTTTGTAAGATTGATTCCTAGGTATTTCATTTTTTCATATTTTTGGATGATATTGTGAAAGTTGTGGTTTCCCCAATTTCTCTCTCAGTGAGTTTATTATTTGTGTTCAGGAATGCTATTGATTTTTAAGTGTTGACTTTGTATCCAGCTATGCTACTGAATTTGGTTATGAATTTTAGGAGTCTTTTAGTGGAGTTTTTGGGGTGGTCTATGTAGAGTATCATGTCATCTGCAAATAATGGTACTTTAACTTCTTCCTTTCCTATCCTTATTCATTTTATTTCTCCCTTGTCTAATTGCTTTGGCTAATGTTTCTAGAATTATATTGAATTGGAGTGGTGATAGTGGAAATTCTTGTCTTATTCCTGATTTTAGTGTGAAAGCTTTCAGGTTTTGCCTATTTAGTATGATGTTGGGTGTTGGTTTGTCATAGATAGCTTTTATCAGATTGAGGTAGAGACTATCCTAATTTTCTGTAGGATTTTCATCATGAATGACTGTTGGACTTTGTCAAAAACTTTTTCTGCATCTATTAAGATGATCATGTGATTTTGTCTTTGGCTCTGATGATATGATGTTTTATGTTTATTGATTTGCATATGTTGAATAATCCCTGCATTCCTAGGATGAAACCCACTTGGTCTTGATGTATAATCTTCTTGATGATTTGTTGCATTTGCTAGTATCTTACTGAGGATTTTCACATCTATATTCGTTAGGGAGATTGGCCTATAGTTCTCTTTTTTGGTTGGCTCTTTCTCTGATTTTGGTATCAGGGTAATACTTGCCTCCAGGAATAAGTTAGGAAGTGTTGCTTCCCTTTTAGTTTCATTAAAGAGTTTGAGGAGTATTGGTATTAAATTTCCTCTAAATTTATTGTAGAATTCAGCACTGAATCCATCAGTACCTGAACTTTTCCTTTTTGGTAAGTTTTTCATTTCATTTTCAATTTCATTGGATTATTTCATATTGGATTATTTAGAATTTTTATATCTTCTTGATTCAGCTTTGGTAATTCATATGTAGCTGAGAATTAGTCCATTTTTTCTATGTTTTCCAAAGTAAAGATTTTCAAAGCAGGTATTGATGATCTTCTGAATTTCCACAGAATCTATAGTGATTTCACCCTTTTCATTGCTGAATGCATGAATCTGAGGCTTTTCTTTCTTTCTTTTTCTTTTTTTTTTTTTTTTGATAAGGTTGGCTAAGGATTTATCAATTTTATTTATTCTTTCAAAGAACCAACTCTTCAATTCATTAACTTTCTATACTGTTTTCTTAGTCTTAATTGTGTTAATTTCTGCTCTGATCTTTAAAATTTCCTCCCTTGTATAGGTTTTAGGCTTGACTTGCTCTTCTTTTTCCTAGAAGCTTGAGGTGCAACATTAGATTGTTTGTTTTTGCTCATTCTGTTTTCCTGATGTGGGAATTCACCACTACAAGTTTTCCTCTAAGGACTGCTTTCATTACATTCCATAAGTTCCAGGATATTGTATCTACATTCTTGTTCAGTTGTAGATACTGTTTAATTTCTTCTTTAATTCCATCTGTGACCCATTGGTTGTTTACAAGGGTATTGTTTAATTTCCATGTGTTTATAGAGTTTTTGTGATTCCTTTTGTCATTAGTTTCCAATTTCATTACACTATGGTCAAATAAGATTCATGGCATAATTTCACATCCTTTGTATTTACTTAAGCTTGTTCAATGGGCTAGTATATGTTCTATTTTAGAGAATGTCCATGTATAGCTGAAAAGAATGTGTATTCTGATGATGTTGGGTGGAACACTCTGAAAACATCTGGTATGTCCATCTGTTCACAGGTGTGGTTCAGTTATGGTATTTCTTTGCTGACCTTTTTTTCTAGTTGATCTGTTCTTTGTGACAATGGGGTATTGAGGTCCTCTGTTACAGTTGTGTTATTGCTTATTTATCATGTCTATTAATAATTGTCGTATATAGTTGGGCACTCCCATATTTGGTGCATACATATTTATGATTGTTATCTCTTCCTCTTGACGTTTTCCCCTAACAAGTATTTAGTGACCTTCTTGATCTCTTTTGATCATTCTTGGTTTGAAGTTCACATTGTCTGCAAACAGAATAGCTGACCCTGCTTTTTTCTGGTTGCATAGAAGATCGTTTTCCATCCTTTGACTTTCAGTCTATGAATTTCTCTTTGAGATAAATGTGTTTCTTTGTATACAGCATATTATTGGATCTTATTTCTTGATTCATTCTGCCAGTCTGTTTCTTTTGCTTGGTGAGTCAAGGCCATTTACATTGACGGTTATAACTGATGTATTGGCTTATCTTTGTCATGTTATTTTCCTGCTGTTGGTTCCCTGCTTTTCCCTCCTGTTTGATTGCTTGTCCTGCCTAGTGGTTTCTTTCTGCTGTTGTTCTTGGAACTGAGATCATTTTTATCTCCATCTAGAATATCTTCCAGTACTCTTTGTAGGGTTAGTTTGGTAGTCATGAATTTCTTCAGTTGTTCTTTGTCATGGAATTATCTTTATTTCTCCATTAATTATGAAAGATAGTTTTGCAGGGTACACCAATCTAGATTGGGAATTGCTTTCTTTCAGGACTCAAAATACTTTACTCCAAGCTCTTCTTGACTTGAGGGTTTGTGTTGAGAAGTCTTCCATACTTCTAATGGGCTTTCCTTTATAGGCGATCTGTTTCTTTTCTCTAACACATTTTAATATTCTGTTTGTGTGCTGAATTACTGGAATCTTGATTATTAAATGTCTTGGTATAGTTTTATTTTCAACATGGCTGTTTGGAGTTCTATATGATTCATTTATTTGTATGTCAAATTCTTTATCCACGCTTGGGAAATGTATTAGGTATTCTATGTACCCCCAAGTCCTCACATACTTTTGATGGGGCTGAGTCTGACGCTTGTGATCAGTTTGTTGTCTAGCACCAGGATTGATGACATGACTGTTGTACCCGCCCGGGGTGGAGCTGACATACAGTGTAAGGGAAGGCGGGTCTTCCACTTCCATCCTGTCCCTCTCTCTCTTGCCAGCACACTTTGCTGCTTGCAGCTGCCATGAATGGCAGGCCTGCCATGCTATCTTGGAGCCAACTTAAGTATGGACTAAAACTCCCAAAAAACTGTAAGAATAAACCTTTCCTTCCCTAATTTTGGGCGTCAGGTATTCTGTCTCAACAATGAGCGAAAAGTAACTAAGACAGAATTTGGTACCAGGAGTGGGATCATTGCTGTGACTATTCCTGACCATGTGGTTTGAGAGCCTTTAAAAATGGCTTGCAGAGAAAGTTTGGAAGGGTTCAGAGATGTCGTCTACTTGCATAGAGCTGGAACGGCTTAGGCTGTTTTATATGGGAGATTCTGGTCAGAGCTCAGGAGACCAGAAGACTGATAAAAAGCCTGCCAGTAAAGACCAGGCTCAGGAGATTTCGGCTGGGAAAAAGAACGACATTGGGTGTTGGACTCCACACGACATGTGTTACCACTTGGCAGAAAGTTTGTCTGCATTCTGCCCATGCCCGGAGACTTTGCCTGAGACTGAGATTAAGGGCAAAGGATTAATTACTCTACAGAGTGAAATTATGAGGCAGTCAAATGTTAAAATGGTGGCCTGGCTTTTGTTGGGGACTCTTAGCCAGATTTATGTTGTAGATAAAGAACAAGGAGCCCAGCATGGTGATTTAAAACCTTGTGAGTTTGGCCAGAAAGCTGTGGACTTTAAAGATGCAGCTGAGACCTTGATTGCTGAGAAGAAACAAAAGAATAAAAAAGATGGCCTGGGGGCATCCAAGGAAGCAGCGGGCCTCCAGCCTATACAGCCTCAGGCCTTCAAAAGCGAAAGAGTTTGCTCAGAGGAAAAAGCTACAGGGCGCCCTGTCCCAGAGTGGTGACAAAAAGCCACAGAGTGCCCTGTCCCGGAGTGATGACAGAGGTCACGCCATGTCCCAAAATGGCAGCGGCCATGCTGGATTCCAGAATGGTGGCATAGAGAAGCTGTTCCTCACAATCAGGTTCAGAGAGCTCAGCGATCCAGTCAGTTGACCCCTACAGCCAAGAGAGAGGAAAGCCTGGCTACTGCTCCAGCCTGCAGCGGACCTTGGCAGCATCCATGTGGCGCTGGTTTTAAGTACAAAAAAAAACTAAGGCAGCTTCCACTTCACCTGCAGAGAGCAATGTGTAAAAATGTAAGGGTGGAGCCAAGAAACATGGATCATCCCAGGAAAGCTATAAAAGTTAAGACCCCTAAAGTTACCACAGGGGTAGAGTCACTCAAGCCTGTTAGAGCTTATAACCAGATTACTTCAGATGCTGAGCAAAAAACTCCAAGACTTAATGTTTGCCCTGCTGGATTTTAGACTTGCTTTGGTTCCAATGCTTTGTATTCCCCTGTTTGTAACTTTTAGAATGATAATGTTTATCTTATACCTTTATGTGTTAAAAGTGCTTAACCTTGTTTTCATTTATACACGGGGTTACAGTTAAGAGTTTACCATAGATCTCAAAAGAGATTTGAGACTTAAACATTTCAGCAATGTTAAAACTGTTAAGACTTTAACAACTCTTAGAGATAGACTAAATGTCTTTTATATTAAAAATATATGTGAGTCCTTGGGGGTCCAGGAGTGGAATGTATTGGGTATACTATGTACCCCCAAGTCCTCACATACTTTTGATGGGGCTAAGTCTGATGCTTGTGATCAGTTTGTTGTCTAGCACCAAGATTGATGACATAACTGTTATACCCACCCAGGGGTAGAGCCGACATGCAGTATAAAAAAGGCAGGTCTTCCGCTTCCATCCTGTCTCTCTCTCTCTTGCCAGCATGCTTTGCTGCTTACAGTTGCCATAAATGGCAGGCCCGCCACGCTATCTTAGAGCCAACTGAAGTATGGACTACAACTCCCAAAAAACTATAAGAATAAACCTTTCTTTCCCTAATTTTGGGCGTCAGGTATTCTGTCTCGACAATGAGCAAAAAATAACTAAGACAGAGAGTTTTCTGCCATTATTTCTGTGAAGAGTTTTTTATGGCATTTGCACTGTCTCTAGCTTTCTCATTGAGTCCAATAAATCCTATATTATTCTCTTTTGCTACATCTTGTAGTTGTATTGATTTTTCATTGTCTCTTACTTTTTTGAAGATATCATTCTTTTTATGATCACTAGCTGCAATTCTACCCTTAAGATTTGATATTCTGTCGTCTCTTTTGTTCAGTCTGTTGGTTGTTCATTCAGTGGAGGTTTTAATCTCTTGGATTTCTGTTTGAATCTATTTCATGGATTCCATTTCTTTCCTATGCTGAGCATTTTTTGTTTCCATCATTTTTCTGAGTTCATCTATTCTTTTATCTGTGTCTTCTCTAATATCTTTGATTTTAAGCATCATTTCTTTTTGTACCTAAGAGATTATTTCCTATAGCTTTTCCAATTTGTTTTTTCACTTCTGTTGCTATCATTCAGAAAACTCCTGTGTTTGACTTCCAGTTTCGTCTATTTCATTGTGTTCTGGGCTTGTCCTTGGTGGTCTGGAGTCTAGGGTTCCACTTTCCTTCTGTATCTTGTCATTTTCTATTTTCTCTTTTTTATTTTATTTTGTTTTCTATGTTGATACTTGCTGATTTCTTATGATAGATAGCTCTATCACTAGTATTGAGACTTCCCTAGGAGATATCTGTTTTTCAGAAATGTCCTCTAGATATAGGTGGCTCTTTAGAGTTATCCCAAGAACCAACCTTCCCAATTTTTAAGGAATGCAAAGTTACTATTGGCTCAGCAGCCAATCCTTTGGTACTTGGCTTTGGTGATGAATATGACCCTATAAAATCACAATGTTTTCATGCAGGGGAGAGCAACTGATTATAACATGTATGACTTGATCACTAAAATAGTACAGTTAGTAATAACAGTACTTTCAAGTACAACTTAACTACTCACCAACTATGGTAACCATTAACCTGTTACCTCTGACCATAGGAGCAAACTCTAAATTTATATAACAAAATCAAACATATACCATGTACTTGTATGCAGTGATTTTCCCCTTAGTGGAGTGATTTTAACCTTCTCCATGAGAGAGGAGTGTCAAGATAGGTAGGGGACAGGATAAAGTGATGAATGAGGTCAAATACAGTAGAGTCAAGACTGAAGGTCAAAGGATGATCATCAAAGTTTTTGGAAACTGGAGGACACAGGAGGGAAAGAATGAAATAAAATGTGAAGGACTAATCAGAAAAAGAAGAGACAAAGTTTACTCACTTGAAAGTTTAAATTCAAGAAGTAGTTGAGGAAAGACAGAATGAGGATCAATAGAAGAAAACAAAAAAGTAAAAAACCTAAAATGTTAAAATAAAAAAAGGAAGAAAGAGATGTAGAATGAAAAAGAAAAGAAAGAAAAGAGAAAGGACACCAGAGAAATAGAGGAGGAGGAGGAGGAGAAGGAGGAGGAGGAGGAGAAGGAGAAGGAGACCCAAAAAACAAAACCAACCACAAAGTAAAAACAAAACAAGATGATATTCAATCAGATAGAAAAGGGATAGCCAATCAGACAAGTGAGGATAAAAGCAGTAAAATACCTCTGGTGTTTACAGTTCTGTGATAGTGTCTATGTCAAATCCCAGAAATGTGCTATGTACTATAGGCAAGTTTGCCATGGGAATTGTGCTGGGTATGGAGCTGATCTTGACCTCTGGATATGGGGGCTGGAACTTGTCTTTTGTTGGTGGAGTTCTCCAGAGCCCAACTGCTGGCTCCTCACTGCTGCTTCAGCACTTCCTTCTTACTGGTTTTGCTGATTACTCTGACTGCCAAAGGTGTATGTGTGCTTATGGGCATGGGGCGACTGTCCTGGGTCTCAGTGGTTGGTTGGTTGGTGTCTTGGTTACTTTTTGCTCGTTGTCGAGACAAAATACCTGACGCCCAAAATTAGGGAAGGAAAGGTTTATTCTTACAGTTTCTCAGGAGTTTTAGTCCATACTTAAGTTGGCTCCAATGCAGTGTGGCGGGGCAGGGCTGCCTTTCACGGCAGCTGGGAGCAGCAAGGCGCGCTGACGAGAGAGACAGAGAAAGAGGTGGAAACGGAAGACCCGCCTTCCCTTACATTGTATGTCGGCTCCACCCCTGGGCGGGCACAGCACTCACATTGCCAGACACAAACCAATAACAAACCAATAACTCAGCCCCATCAAAATTATATGAGGACTTGGGGGTACATAGCATATTATCCAATACAGTCGGCCTGCCAAAGACGTGTGTGCACCTGCACCCCAGGGCCAGCTGTGCTTGGTCCTCTACATAGAATTACTTCAGAAAGTGTTGACTGACTTATTCCTGACTAGTGCGAATACTGGATATCAACAAGACAGTTGAATCCTCCAGTGCTGCTCTTTAAAAGAAATAGTCAAATGTGGCAAAAGGACTCACCATGCTGCCATAATACACTAGTGCAGACCAGGAGCCTGAGAATATCTGGAGAACAGACAAAGCACCCAGGTTCATACTCAATGCTCAGTGAAGGGAACATCTTGACTGTGTTCTATCATGTAAAAAAGTCAAAGAACCTATGTTGCCTCGCCAAGGAGGAGTTCTCAGAGGCAGTCAGCCAGGTTCACCATTTGGTTGAGGAAGTTTGTCAAATATTATAATATTCAAGTGGGATTATCTTTAAATGAGCACATCTGATGACTATCCTCACCCAGACTGCTCTCTGAAGATGTAAGTGGGCATCAGTACACAAATGTAACTCAGTCAGCTGCCAGAGATTGACTGGCTCCAAAAACATCTACACCCACCACTTTACACTGTGCAAAATGTACCAGTAAATGCTTTTGTTATGCCAACTCAATGTTTGACAGTTATCAATGAATCTGTAAGGGGAAGACACCACCAAGATTTTTCCTGTACTTGTGGATCTCAAAACTTCAAGATTGCAGAGGGACAGTTATTATGTAAAGAAATAAACTTTTACCCTATTTTAGCCCACCTAATAAAATCTGTTGGAAGCACATGGGTTGCTTCAGGGAAAATATTTCCAGGGCTAAAGAAGACCTAGAATTAAATTTTATAACTTGCTCCAAAAGAAGCACTCTCTGAGAGTATATTAAAAGTTTTTTTTTTTTTTTTTTTTTGGCCACGAATTAAAGAACATTTTATGAACATGGTTCTGATCTAAGATTTGAAGAGGTCATTATTTTAACTAGAAGCTTGTCTTATGTACTCTTAAGAAACTGTAAAGACCCTCATCCTCCAGCATAATGAGGAGAAACAGGCTACTAAGAAATCTTCCATGTCCCTGATATGGGTTATTAATGATAATAACACTTTACATTATAGCAGATCTCTGCCTCATTGCCAGGTAGGTGTTATCCCCAATTTGCAAATGAAAGAATCAGTCTTAAAGTGATCAAGTGGTTCATGTGATCATATACAGCTTCTAAGGAGCTTTGGTAAACACTGTTCTGTCTGGTCTGCTGGTTTGCTTAATCTCCATGTGCTGCTGCCTTCCAACTAAACAATGTGATGCACATGAAAGCATTTTGCAAACTATAAAATGGTATACAAATGGTAGTTCACGTCAGAGACAGGAAGCTTGGGAAGGGCAATTTTCAGACCATTTTGAAGAAAGAATAATAAGCCATTTTTGTAAATAAAAGCTCTAACCTACCCAGTAGCATAAATATCCACGGAAGTTTTTCCTTCCTTCATATATAGGAATGTTCATGTGTAATGCCATCCCAAGGAGAAAGAAGAGGTGTGAGCAGAATTCTTATATTTTAGTCTATGCATCAGCTTCATGAGCCATTTAATTTTAATTTTCTGACAAGGTTTCTTCATGACAACCACATGAAATAGGTAGTCATTCTTCTAAATTTATTGATAGAGTAAAATTAGTTTCTAGAGGTATAATCCCCCACGTTTTGGTACTAAGTAAGTATAGATTGAAGGAATCACAGGTGAGATTGTTGACATAGCTGGACTCATTAGAAAATGTAGCTTTTAAGAGCATTACAGGTAATTTTATTGGCTGTAGGAAAGGTGGTTATACAAAATAAGTTTGTTCCTCGACTGATTGTGTTTTTTAAATTTGTTTTAGTTTTTAAAATGGCTCTAATTGGAAATTCTTGGCATTTTTAACAAGAAAGTCATAAGTTCTAAACAAGTGCTTAAATGATTTAAATAAACTTTTTTCAAAAATTCTTTTTGAAATGAAACTTAAATGATCGCTGTTTTGAATTTAATTCATCTCTCTGATCAATAAACCTAACTCCAGCTAGCCTTTCCTTAATAGTAGTAGGATATAAGAACATTATTTGTTGTATAAAAGCAGAAACCTGGTCTCTCTTGCTGCCTGTCTAGCATAGCCAGAAACATAGTAGATGCTGAGTACTAGTTAGTTAAACGTGTCATTTGTTCACTGTTTAATTTTGTAGTGTTTACTGGAGAGGGAAGTGTTTGAATTAGCAATATTTATCTATTACCTAAGATTGTTAATGCTTATTCTCAAAGGTAATTTTTGTATGAAAACCTTTAAAGAGACTTCAGAAGTTTTTGTGTTAAGCTATTATAAAAAGAGAACTGTTTCCTTCCTCAAAAAAACTGTCATTGCTTTCATTTTTGTTATTTGAAATTCTTTTGCTTAGTTTTTACAGCATAAACTGGATAAATACGTACTGTTGTTGTTTAGAAGCTTAGAGAATATAAATCTTTGGGTGTAAAAAGTTAAGAATCTTGGTTTTTGCTCGGTGCAGCCTATTTTCTAATAGAATTTGTCTGAGCTAAAGGTTTTGTAGTCAATTTAGAAGTTAAGAAACTGAAGTTTCATGTAAGCAGTGTGGGCCACATTACAGACAATCAGTGAAGATGGGCTGAGACTTGGTTCAGGAGAGATAGTCCTGACTCTCCCAAGTGATATCCAGTTCTCTGATCCAATTGCTTCCCTCTGCTCAGATAAATCAGATTCACACTATGGATTTAACGTAAGAGCCAACAGGACTCAGAAATTACTGGTTTTGTAATTTTTTTGGCTTTCACATGTGTGTGAGATTTTTTGGTTTCATTAATTGTTACCAGTTGTAATTCATATTTTTGTATAAATCCTTATATCCCGCATTTTAGCTCCTTTGTTGCACCCAAGCACCCTCAAGAACAAGTCCTAGTTGTAATGTATCAGGAACCGTGCAGTACGTTATCAGTCTGTTGAAGAACGTTGTTAAAAGAATTGGTATCTATATCATTGGAAGGGGATTTGGCTGTTATTCTGAGTGCATCTAATTCACATAAACCTTGCCTGTGTACCTCACTGCCAGAGGAGAAAAACCAAGTAGGTAGAACACATGTATCTTTTGTGTACCGGTCTGCTAGACCTCAACTGAGATTACTGTTGACAGGAGAATCCTTTTTCTCTTTCATTCCACTCGGTAATTTAGCTGCTCTCTGATGTAAAAACCTTTCCTCCCCACCTCCACAGTCCTCCCCCAACACACACCCTTCCCCTTTAATTCCTCTCTGGAGTGGATTCCTCCCAAATGAAGATAATCCTGCCTCAGCTGTTTACTCACTTGGTTACCTTCCTGGGCTGTGCACCGTCTACAACAGGCTTTGCCGATTTTTATTTATTCCTGCCAGAATGCACTTAGGAGTTTTTATTACAGTTATGGTCAAGGTTGGCACTCTAGCTTTGAGCCCTTATATTTGTAATTTATAACTTTCTCTCCAAATTGCATATTGGACTAGAATTTCCCAAGCACATTTTCTGTTTAGACACAAATGTTTCATAAAATTTGAGGAAGATATTGGGCATGAAAATACTCAGCAATTCATTTCATTCACCTGCCTTCAGTTAGCCGATGTACCTCAGTGCATCATGTGTTGAACATGTCTGGACGTTCAGAAATAAGCCACAGACAAATGCCTAATTTAAGGAAACTATTATAGAAAGAAAAAAAATCTCTATGTGCCTTTCAATAAAATGAATATTACATGATCATTGTTTTGTGCTTTAGAAACACATAGAGACAGCCAAATGATGGCTAAATTATGGTTATTCATTCTTTAATGGTAATAGTTGACATAGTACTATAAACTCCAAGAAAGCTTTGCAGAGGCTGTGTTACATAACTTACTTTATTTTAATCTTCATAACAACCCTGCAAAGTGGGTATTATTATTACTCTGATTAAAAGATTCAGAAATGTTAAGTAATTTTCTGCAAGTTACCAGGGCTAGTAAAGTAGCTAGATGTATTTGTAAATCTAAAAACATATTCTAAGGTACTCTTTTAACTGTTAATTTCATGACCATCCTTTTGCCATATGTCAGAGTAATAGTGCCATCAGTCAAGTCCATAAGTTATTTGATTTGTTTTCTTTATTTTTTGCATAAATTCTTTTTCCTTTCAACAGGATGGCTAGTTTATAATCACAACTGAAGGTTAAAGGATTCATAGGGGAAATTTTCAAACAGGAGTACAGTAATCACTCAAATGGGGCATTGTAATTTAAAAATAACTATGTTTTTCCAGCATTGTCAATTATATAAAGCTCTAAGAAATAGCTACATATTGAAATCTAATCTGTTTTGCCTTGTATTTTTTTCCAGGAACTCTACAACATACATTTAAATTAAACATATATTGTAGAAAACCATTTGAGGAATGTTGTGGAAATGAGAGGGTACAACTGGAAACCTTAATTTTAAATTTCATGACTTTTGTGCAATTAGAGCTCAACCTTAACATTACATTAGTTTAGCTTTTTTGCATTTAATTATAGATATTAGGTATACGCTATGGAAGTTAATATTTTAAGCCTCCATTAATGGTTATAATCGATTTTTTGTATTTTTTTTTGCTATAATCAAAAGGGCATTTAACCTGGACAGGAAACAAATCTAGGATTCTAGAGATTAATATTAAATCTGTTAATGTATTGTCCTGCCATTCTCTGGAAGCCAGGTAATCTGATGCTATATGCGAGAGATTGCAGGTTAAGAAGAATCTCTGAAAAATATCCTAGGGTTCAATAGTTCTCACTGAATTGTCACAGTGGCATTGTTTTTTTATTGTCACAGTGTGATAGATTTTAAGCAAATGGAGGTTAGACATTCTAAGATAAAAGAAATTGACATACAAACTAAGGAATTGCTTAATTTGTAAATTTAACCCTGTATCATGATTCTCCATTAGGAATATTTGCTATACTGATTCAGGACCAAGCACAGGGGGCAAATGGGACAGAAAAGGCACTAACTATATTGAAGATGATACTAGAAATTTGGAGAGCTCTTAATAATTAGGTACTTAAGCTCACCTAGGGAAGTGATTAGTGTTTAGAAGTACAGACATGACTACAGGAATGCAGATAAATTAGACGGAAACAAAATGTCCAGTTCGCCACAGTTGTTTTAAACAGCTGAAGCCTGCATAGGGATGTGGAAATACTGTTCATGTTGCTTATGTGGCAAGAGCCACTCTGTTTGGCTGCAGTGGTTGAGACATAGCCTGAACATGAGGTACTCTGGGTTTGTGTCACATCTCCAACGCTAACAAACTAAGTCTTTCAAGTAAATCATTCATTCTCCTGATTTTTCCATTCTTCTACTTATAGATGAAATTTCTTCCTCTCACATAATACTGCTATTTATCAATATATCCTTAAAATCATGTTGAAAACTGTTTGCAAGCAGTAGAAAATGAAAAGTTACAGCACAAGAGATTTAGCAAACCTATAGTAGGATATTACTAGGGGTTTGAGTTTTAAAAAATAGTTCACTTATTGTGCATTATCAGTCCTTAGTCTAGAGACGGGTACGGGGAACCAGATAGATGGGTACAGAAGAGTAAAGAGAGACAACAGAATGATCTGCAAGTGGTGCAGAGGCAGGGGTAATGGTTGAATATTCAAAAACCAATAGGTAATAAATACACAGTAGTAGGTAAACAGTGGTAACCATATATTGTAGTAGAAAGAGCACTAGAACAGGAGTTAGTTCTGGCCTTCCATGATCCAACAAGTGCTCTTTGTTCCTGTGTTTCTTTATCTACCAACTGTGTGTTGCTTATGCCACAACATATACTGAGAACCAAATAAGAACTCTGTATGTGGAAGTACCTGGAAAATGTTACAGCACTATACAAAGTCTAACATTATTACTACTCTATCACCAAAATGGCAGAGCATCAAAATAACGAAGGGGTGATTCAAACCAGAATTCATTTCACTAAAAATGACAAATAACTGTAGAAGAAGTAAACTTCGATGCTTAAATTATATGAATGATGCCTCTGACTAAAATTTTGTTATAAGAATTGATATATGCTGGCCACAAACTAGCAAAATAATTGCAACTTTCCAAAATTATAATCTTGTGAAGCTAAGAGACAGAAACGTAAAATTGGAAAGAGCCTGGACACTTATACATTAAAACTGACAGGATGAAAAAGGAGGATTGTGCTTTTCCAAATGTCAGAATTTAAAATGCTAATAAAATCCAATAAACAGGATATTTACCATGGCTACAACAACTAGCAAAGGTTAACTTGGACAAGGACTAGGAACCACTGAACGATCAATGAAGATACCCAGCCCTGGGTAAGATTTAATCTCATTGGCATGTGCTCAAGTTCTGGAGCTGCTTCTTTGACAGGCTGAACCCAACCATAATCATTACTTATGAGAGATTTTTTAACACACATATTATTCCATAACTGTGCTTTTTTATATAGCAGAAGTTACAAAAGTAAAAGTAAGAAAACTGTTCTTAGGTGATTTAACTGTAATAGTTTGAGTAAGATGACAGAATGCTCAGACACAAACAGAACCTGTCTCTACACATCTTAGAGGGCAGATATTCAAACATGTGTATCTTGCACTTAATTTAAACTCTGTGGTTGGTTACCTATCTCTTTGGCAATTCAGTATAAAGTTTTATTACTGTGAAATAGAATAGGGTAGGGATTTATGTCACACAAAAATGAATTTCCATGGATGGGAACACACATGAAATAATTTAGGTAAGCAGTATGTCAAATGAAAATTTAAGATGTTAGAGCTGGTGGTGCAAAGGAAAGAAGCAAAAGAGGTGGTTTCTGTAATAGATAATAAATACATCACACTGGGGAAAGAAAAAAGACCACAGTTGCTGTAGGAAGTTATTACTAATGTTGAAGAATTATGGAAAATGTTGAAGAATGATTTTTAGGGCCAAGAAATCAAAGCAACTGATTAGACAGAGGGGGGAGTCTTATTTGTATGTCAAAGAAAAATGTAACACTTAAAATAAATGTTAGCCCATATAATTATACCCAGAAATGAATAAAAACCACAAGCCTGGAGTTTTCTGTAGGTTTAGCCAGTAGGGATATTTTTTAAACTTTTCTTTTGCAGAGGTTACCAGAGGACCAGCAGTGAGAAAAGCTTCTCTCCTCGTCCATTCCACTGATTCCTTTTAGTTTCAAAACAACCCAGTTTGTGAGAAAGAGAATGTAAGACTGTTCTGCTCAGAACAGCGCTCATGGTTCTCTGCAGGCTTATAATAGAGCTCTGGTATGATAGAAGGGTATGACAATCTTTTTATTATTATTATTCTGCACTTCTTTCAGATATATTTGTGTGAAGAAATTCATGGTAGTAGGTCTCTGGCACTGAATTAAAAGAAATTCTAGTTTTAATCTGCCTTCATTGCTCTAGGTCTCAAACTTAGGCTAAAAATCTCAAAAGGACTGTAAAAAAAAAAAAACTATAGGGTTTAGAATTTAATTAGCTAATTTAGATAAGGACAAGGGAAAGGAGAGTTTATGATTTCAAGCTCATCACATTCTCTAAGAAAAATGCAACACAGACAGAGGAAAAATAGTTTTGTGTGAAAAAGCAGTAATCCTTTTGGTTTGGTACTTGTATTTAAGGTGGATAGTGGATGTTTTGATTTTCCTAAAGTAGCCAGATTATATGTAAGATGGATCTGAAGTTCGAGATCTCAAGAGCAAGAACTGGACTGGAGGTGAAGAGTGGAGAGTTGTGAAGACACAGTGGATGAAGCTGCAGGACTGGGACGACTCAAAAAGATATTGTGAGAGGGGAAATGCCCAGGACTGAATGCTAGGAAATTCTAGTACTTGAAGAGTGGACAAAAAACAGGAGCCAAAGAAAAGATGAGAAGGAAATGTAGAGACAGGAAATATGAACATCTAGTCAGTATTGTTAAGGAAACCAAAGGTAAAGTATTCAGGGTGGGATAGTGGTAAGAACAACTAAAATAAAACTGAAAACATTTGTCTCAAAAGAGGTCAGTACTGACACTGAGTAAAGAATAAAAATACAGTAATATTTATGACTAATAGTTTATAGCTGTTATTTCATGGGCGGTAGTTGTGGTGGAAGCCCTCTCTATGTAACTAAAATTTTTAAAGTCTCCTAGTTCTTATATTTTTCAATTTATCTCTTCACTTGTCCTTCTATTTGATATTGTTCTAGTTTCAAAGTATTTAATTTGTATTTTATTTTGGAAGCATGGTGATTAGAAAGGCAGCACACAAAATATATTGAAGGGTTATGGTAATGATGATTTATTATCGCACCAAAAATAAATAACTTATTCTTATCTTGTACATAAATAGGATAAAAGAAAAAACTCAATGATTTTTTTAAAAACCAAAATGGCTTTTACCAGCTTCTTATAATTTCCAAACTAAGTTTTTCTGTTTTCTGTGTATTCAACCGACCTAGAGTTCTATGAGGAATGAGCAGCGTATATGCACTGTTCTGAAAGATCTTACATAGCAGTAAAGACATCAGTGGAAAACATGATGAACAGGAAATGAATAGCGTTTTGGAGGACAAGTCTCTGACTTAGGAGTGTTCTTAGTTAAGATAATATCAGCTTCTGAAAATCTCAGTGGCTTCACATGATAGAAGTTCTCTTTGGGTCATGTTCATTTTGGTCAGGAGTCCAGGTTAGCTTTGTCATCTTCAACACATAGCTTCCACGGTCACCTTGAATGTGACATCCAGCCAGAAGATTGAGGAAAAGAGAGACTAACAATTGAACAAAAACTCCTCATGGGCAACCCCAGGAGCAGCGCATGTTCCTTCTGCTGCATCGCGTTGGTTGTGGAGGAGTGTGCACAAGGCTACAGCTGTCTTCAGAGAAAGTTGGGGAGGGAGCTTAGCTATGCTGCCACGAGGAAAGGGTAAAGCGTTTTGTGAATAGTTAGCCCATCACTGACTAAGGGCCAGGGAGAACCTCTTGGGTAGGACTTAGAATCCCAGAAGATGAGGATGTGCAGGAGGGTGTTGCAGAATGAGAAAGGGTGTGTGTGGAGGAGGAACCAACTCCAGCTACGCCTGCTTGGATAGGGCCCATAATGTTGATAGGACCACATGGGCTTTAACAGAAATTTAAAAACAGCATTATTATCTCGTCTGAGAAGTCCATACCAGAGAAAGAAATACGCAATGCATGGCAACTTAACTAACTGGATATTAAGTTTGTCAAAGAAAAGAGGGATCACAGATTTCATTTTCTAAATGCCCTCATTTCACAAGTGAGGAGCCTGGCGATGGTCAGGCCTTCAGGATCCTGGGATCACTTCTGAAACCCGAACAGAACCCAGCTTCTCAACTTCTGTTCTAGTCTCTTACTGTGATGGAAATGCAAGGCCAAGCAGGTTTTTTGTTGTTTTTGTTTATTTGTTTGTTTGTTTTTGTTACCAGGGATTGAACTCACAACCTGGCGCTTACCAGTAAAGCACTCGAGCTAAATCCCCGGCCTCTAAGGCTGAGCATTTTAACTATGATTCTGTAGAAATAACCATGGATTTCATCTCATTTTCATCTCTTCCCCTCGAACTAAAGGGACTCAAAAATTTCTTCCCTGGCAATCAGTGTAGGCCATACTTATTTTTATGGAATAAAACTACTGTGTATTTTTTTTCTGCATACCAGTGTATATGCCCTTTTCAACTGGTGTCTCTCATAAACATTTAATGTCCAAATATACAGAACAAGCATAGATGAAATCAACGTTTACTGTTATTCTTCTACCTAAATTCTAAAAGAGAACAAAAGGTGAGTGATGAGTGAGTTGCATGGCTATAATTGAGTTTGTGTTGCTTTCATTGTTATAAAATTTTAATTGGCATAGACAGTTAAATGTATATCAAAATACATGTCACAGCTTTTATACAAAAATAAATATGACTCTAGAACATTTTCTTTATTGAGAATGATAAATTATGTCAGCGTATGATTCTCTACTTCTAAAAATCATAAGGTTAATTCTTTAATTAAAAGATTGAAAAGCACTTAGTGTCCACATAGTTAAAATCAGGAGATATATATATATATATCATGAGACACAATATCTTGCTTATTTTGCTGCTTTTCTGTGATCTCCCCCATATGTATATATGAAAAGACATAATCTATCTTCAGAATAATTGTTCCAGAATGACTACTTTTATAGTCTCATAAGACCCACTTTTAAGAATCTCCCATCACAGTGTAAGAACATAAAAATTGTACTGTGTATAACAAGGAATTTTTTTGAAGTTTGTTTATTTCATTTTCAATCATAGGCTCAATTATATTATTCTATTAAATAGTAGGTCTTTTATATACCAACATTCTCTTTTATAAAACAATTGACATAAGTATAGGCCAGCCTCCAGTATAGGAAATACACATAATACTAAATTAAAATTACAGATAAATGTATTTGATTCAATAAAGTGTAGCTAAACTTTTACCACATCCTGACAGTGTCCTCTGTTTGTTTGCATGGAGGCACATTAGACAACTACTTTTTACACCCCTGAGATTATAGTAAGTTATTATAAAGACCAATAGATAATCATGTACAACTGAACATTTATAAAACTCAGAATGTCTGTTGATAGATGTATAGAGATTTAGCTGCATCTGGTTGTGTATGTGATGACAACCCTAGATATCACTATAGCGCCAGGAAGGAAAATGGACTTTGGCTTATATATCTCATGTTTTAGCAAAGTGCAAAGGCTTATGATAAATCAGTGCTGGACTGAGTGCTAGATACATTATTCTGAGTAGCTGGGAGTTTGGTTCAGTGGCTTAAGCCCTGTCTGGCAGGCGCGAGGTTGTGAGTTCGATCACGGGTGCTGCAAAAACAAACAAACAAACATTATTCTGAGTAACTTGCCCTCCTGTGAGACCCCAGTCAGATTTTTGGACCTGCCATCTAGTGGCCACTGTATTAACAAGTCAATCATTACATTTTGGTCTTCATTTGAGAACTGGAATTTAAGTATAGCTCGTCTGCACGTAAGTATGGAGGCACTCCACCCATGAAACTATAGCCCCTCCTCCTTCATTAGACACACTGCTGTTTTCAGAGAACTGCTTCAATCAGACCATTTGTTATATTTGCAAGAAAAACAGATTTTTTTCATGCAAAATGATACACTCCCCACCTGGAATTGAAAGAAAAAAGAAAGAAAGAAAGTCTTCCATTGCTGAAAAACGATCTGGAGTGGCAAAAGGAAAAGAGGAGGGGGGAGAAGAAGTTGGAGATCAGGCATATATTCTGTCAAGTAGTACTACTTGTGAGACTAATTCTTGCAAACTGTGCACCCAGCAGAGTAAACCTCTTATTTTGCTGCTTTTCTGTGATCCCCCACATAGCTGTAATGTTCTAAGTTGTTTTTCCCTGTCCTATAAACTACCTAAGCATTTGATATTATACCTAGTGTTGCCAATGAAGCAATTTGCAAATACTTAAGTAGGTAATTATTTATTAGAATATAGGTCTATGGAAGTATGTGTTACTGTAGCGAAACCTGCTAAAAGGTTAGGCTTGTTTCAGTGTTTCTATTACAATCCTTGGTTGTTAGTTTTTATTTTTCTGGGATTTTATGAGTAGAACATAAAAATGCACAGTGTGTAATTATTATTGTTTATTATTTGTCAAAGAAACATGACTATACAGAGCAAAGGCCAGTTTGTGAACTAAGCCAGACAGTCCTCTGTTCAAAAGACCTCACAATACAGCTCTTAAACAGGTCCTGGCAAATGTAAGACAGAATAAAAACAGATGGGTGAATGATACTTCTTCAATATCTTAAATATAGAATTCAGTAGTGCAGGTGCATTTTCAGATGTTATTTGAAAGAAGAGACAGAATATCTTGGCATTGTGTCATTTATTCATAAATATTATAAATTTTATATTATTTGAGAAACTATTCTAAATATACAGGGTAGTTTAAAAGAGGTGTGAAAACTGATTCCCTCAAATGAAACAATGGGCAAATTGAGTGAGGAATGGAAACTGAGTATGTAGAAGAAGTGGAGAAGAAACAGGCCAAAAAAGAGCCAAGGAAAAACAAATTCCAAGAGGAGACAAAGTTTGACAGAAAAGAAATTCAGAAATTAAATAAATAAAATAAAACAACCAAGGAGGAGGAGGATCTTGGAGCTAGGTCCTGAACACACTAAGATTGCCAACAGAGTCCAGGCACAATAATGACTAGGATGATGATATAGCTATGGAAATTGCAATTCAAGGGTGTAGAATTCTGATGGCATGCAAAAGGGTTGGTTCTGGTTTTAGAGATGATATTGATAGAGCAGGAAGAATAATCAGATTTAGTTAATAGCAGAATGTAAGGCAAGAAAAGAATAGAATCGAGGAGATTAAAGATATCTAATGAGGCTATAGTTTTTTTAAGCATCCATGTTCTGTCCTGCATTATTTTAATTATTATTAAATACAGCATAGACACAAAACAGTATCCCTGAGCCAAAAATAGGTGTATATTCAAAGTGACCGGTAAAATTAACACACATGAATCAATTTAGAAATATAAGGCAGCTGACATTTGAGATAGCAGCACTTTAGAGAAAGGAAAAATCAGCAAATCTCATAATAATGTTGGAAAAGCCATCCAGGAAGTGAGGCCCAGGTTGGTCCTTGAAGAATTTCTGTGTGGGGGAATAAACATATAAATGTGATGGAATTCATCAAAATAAAAGTTAATATGGTGTTTTTTGGGAAAAAATGAAATTATTCAGTGAAATGAATGGTTCAAGCAAGAAAATAGGAAGAAAGCACGTAGGATAGTAAAGTGAGGCTATTGTGCCGATTTGAGAAAATAAAGATTCATCATCTTATTATGGGGACATTCATAAATTCATTCTAGAAATATTTTTGAGAGTCTATTATGCTCTAGGCACAGAATTGACTAGGCTTTGCCCCTTATGGAACTCAATTCCAATGAAAGAAAATAAAAACTGCCTCTCCAAACAAATAAATGAACACGATAATTTTAGGTAGTGATTAGTACCATGAAGAGCTTTAAAATGAGTAATAGAAGAGAGAATGACTGGCTAGAGTAAGGATGACCCAAAATGGGAGAGACTTAAGTGGAAATTCTTAAGACTTGAAGATAATTTGAGTTGAGAGAAGAAAGTCTTGAAAATTAAAATTTGTTTACTAGTATCCTATAAATGAGAAAGATGGAAAAAGAGAAGGAAAGTTGAGGGGTAGGCAAACTCAGTGTCTCCATGGCCCCCTCCTTTTTTGTAATCTACTAACCCCTTGTCAACACTCAATTTCTTAAAGATTTCACCCACTGGCCTACTAATGCTTCTTACAATTTTCTACCCATGACAATTCTTGATCATTTCAAGGTTTAAGAATATAATCCTTAAAATACCTCTTCTCAATTGATTGAACTCTGATGATCTACCCTGTACCCTACCACAGTTACTCATTCCCATGGATATATTTTTAACATTTTAATTACTAATAACTATGACTTTCCATAGTCTCAATTTCAAACATTGCACTTTTTACCATCTAATATCTTCAAAGCTCAATCCCTCTGTACCCTATTACAACAAATTGTTAGTCCTACTAGGACCTCTAATTCACAGATTTTACCCATAGCCCATCATATTCTCATTTTATTATATAGCTTAGATTCCATGGGCAATGATTTTAATCATTTCCTCACATACATCTTTAATTTCCTTGACCTTCTCTTGTATCCGTGTGCTCTTCTGATAAATTTCAACTGTACTGCTTATAACCAGCCCCACATTGTTCCATACCTACCGGCCAGCTCAGTGTGGCTGGAGAAGACACATGTGCAAACCTATGACTCTTACTTTAATTTCATGATAATTCACTCACTCTCCTGTATCTCTATAAGCATGTTCTGTATATTCCTTTTCCTCAAGCCCCAACACCTCTTCCCCTATTCTTACTCTCCACTTCATAACCTTCCTTTGTGCTACAGTGAGAAAATAAAGGCCATATAAAGGAACTTCATATACATTTTTTTCCAGCAAATTTACCCTTGTTTCTAAAACTGTGCCTACACATTCTGCCTTCTGTCCCTACCACTGTGGATAGCTGTATCCCCACCTCAGCCTTCCCTTCATTGTGCATTAGAACTGGCCCCATCTTACATAATCATGAACAATGCTTCCACAAGATCTCATTTCTTTTCTTTGCTTTAGAAAATTTTCTCTCTCTACCAAATCTTTCCTAGCAGTATACAACATGTAATATCTGTCATTATAGAAGTATGCTTAGGATTCACACTCCCCAGCAGCTCCTATCTCAATTCGTTGATTCTTGTTGTAGCAAAACTTACCAAAAAGTGTCCAGAGTTGCTATACTCATTAATCTTAATCTTTAATTCTGTCTTTAATTCTCCTGCTCTGTTAGCTTTTTCACCTACCAGTCTAGTAAAATGGTTCATGATAAGGTTATTAGTGATTTCACTGTTGTTGTTAAATCCCTTAACTAATTCACAGTCTTCATCTTTCATGATCTCCTAATGGTTTTACCTGGCTCATTGTTCTTTCTCCACTAAATGATTTTCTTCATTTGGTTTTCAGTGCAATACACACTACTGATATTTTTCCAAATTCACAGCTATTTCTTCTTAGTCTTATTTACTGGTTTATTTTTATTTCCCCAATAAGTAAACAGTAGAGGTCCTCAGACTCAATCTTTGGACCTCTTTTTTTT